>HE671246.1:0-12619 GCA_000313835.2 Heliconius melpomene melpomene
AGCTTTAAGCGTTTTTTAAAGAAAAAACATTATACTGAACCCCAATGTATCAATAAGATGAAATGTGTAAATAACATAAAAATTACTGTATGCAGATGTGAATTTTTTGCTTAATTAATTGTAATTTATCCTTTTATAGCATCTTCCAAGTCACATACGAAATTAAAGTTCTTGGTATCGTTGAAGATCGTACATATTACGTGACATGAGTTTAATTTAAAACAGCAAAAAACACATTTATATCAATATTTGCTCTTATTGGTATGTACCTAGACTAGAACATTAATTAATTTTATACAAATTGATTCCACTAAATGAGAATAGTAAAAAAATTGTTTCAATAAGGTTAGGTTTTACTATAAAAATAACTTTTATTTAAAAAAAACTGTATACTGTAAATGTCGTTTAAGTTATTCTACATTAAAAGTAATGTGAATTTAATAAATTGGTAAGCTGTAATGTGAATTGAATTAATCATATAAAAATTATTCAGTTTGACTAAAGCTTATTTTAAAAGCTGCCGCTGCTTACGCTTACGATTTTCTTTTATAATTGCATATTGTACGTATTTTTGGCTTCACGCTGTTTTTCAAATTTAACAGAGTAAACCGAGGGAACCTGGGAACCTGGGTTACGACACTTTGTTTAAGACACTCCGATTTTGGCGGGACGTGCTGTTTTAAATGTTCCAAGTCATAATTAGATATACTCGTAGTAATATAGAGACATCTTTTCAAATTATTATTATTTTTAATCAGTTAATAAGACTACACAGAGTAAACCAAAACATTTATCGCTTAATTATCCGTACACATGTATAGTTTAAGTGACGTTTTTTTCATTAAAAATCATTTCCATCGGGAACAGTCACACCCTTGCACCCGGCCCACAGGATCACGACGGCCTTAACGTACTACGTTTAAATATTAAATGACATTAATTAGTTTAGTTTCTTTCATCATATATATAGTTACTGCTGCTTTCATCATATATATAGTTACAGCCAACTGCTGTTTTAATATAAAAAAATTAAACCAAATAAAAATAACGATTAATCTTTTAGTATTGGTACAGAGAAAACATAATGCTTAAATATATTTCTCTTATCCCGTCCAGCAAATAGTAAAAAAGAACATGAAATGCTATAATACAATACTATCAGCTGGCGACAGCACAACCGAATTTCAATAAGAAATTATCAAATTAGTTTCATCATTAATAAAAACCGGCTGGCGAGCACAACAAAGGATCGTTGGCATTGTTCACAGATTTTAAAATCGTCCATAATTAAGTGGAATCCATTTTTTACGGTGACGTCCATTTCGCATGATATACATTCCTAAGCCTTTGGAACGGTTAATATGGAAAAAGGAACAATTTGCCACCCTGTTCGATGACAGTGTTCAATATTGAAAGGACTATTTGATGGTGGAATCCGAAAGAAACGTCTCGGTTACGACCTTTCGGAATTATATTTAGATGTTCGATCAGTACGAGGATGAGGGTCGGCGGAGATTCGCAATAAAAACTGGTAGAGATGAGCAAAGCGATTCTGCGAAGAATTTTATGTTCAGCCTCTGTTTTGTACGCGTAGGGTTAGATGCAGGGGAAATCACTTCATTCAAACAGCGTTGCGGCGCGTGAATTAGTCTGTTGATTATGCATCTGATAAAATCAGGAATGCCTTCTAAATTGATTGTAATTTGTCTCATGAATTAGTCATTAATATCTTTAAATTATGTTATGCAATATAAATCATCGATATATTAGTATAAAACCACACTCTCCAATTAAGTATTGTACGTATAAAATTATTGTAAAATTGATGAGGATGAAACTAGAACATTTAAATATTTATAAGAAAATCAGCCTTTAGTCCTTTTATTTAAAAAAAGTATATAGTAAGTCTAATTGTTGTTATACGACTAAGACTTACATAATAAGAATGCAACTTAGAAAAAGCCAAACACAAATACGTTTTAACACTTAAAATTTTTAACGATATGAAATTGTTGCTTATAATACTTATCCTCTAAACTTGTATGTAAGTATTTAAAAATACCTTTTTATATTTTAAACTATAAAAACAACGTGCTCAAAAATAATTATTCCTTAAATATAAAATTCTAGGTTCCTTGCTAATAGTCACATGTGTCGATTCGTTGAACTCTACGCAAAAACTGAAAAGACCTTATTAAGCTTTGTAAGTAAATATATTCTTATTACATTGTTGTTAATTAAACAACAACTCCTCATGTTTAATTATAATGAATGTCATATTAGCAAAAAAGCTTTGAGCCTAAGCTACCGTATCGTTTCAATATGCGTAATTACCGTTTGGCGGACTAGCTGCGTTATCGGATACGGATATCAAAATAGCAAAACTCTATAAAAAGCAGAAGCATCGCCTTTTACGGCCCGTTGACAGTTAGTTTTTTAATCATTATTATCAGCCATATACAGTTCTCAGCTGGACATTGGGGCCTAAGGCACCCCACACTCGCTACGACCGGTTAAACATATTATGAATAATCTTCAAGTATGGGTACATAAATTATAGCAAATGTGGAAATAGAATACAGACAAATCTCAATCGACCATAAACCTCCTATATAAGATATCCTCTTTAATGAAAACCTACACGTAATGATCGCTGACATGGTAAAAAATAAATAGCGCCCCATAAAAAGTTAAATTGACATAGACATCTCTATGAAATGAATGGCAGGAGCAATGCGTGATTATTGTAGGAAATAAGTTCAGAGAAGTAAAGCTTTAGTCACACGGAGAAAACAAATAATGCTGGTTTCTCATTAGTTTTTTTTAAACATACTGCAATACTATAATGCTATAATTATTCATGGTTTAGCATTACATATTTATATAGGTATATGCACGTGAAACATTCTTCATCTCAATTAATGTAAATAAAATATTTTTTATTTATCCATTATGTTTTTATAATATTTTAAAATAATATTTATATATAAAAATAGAAATATAAACATATTATAATACATTTTTTAATTGGTCAGTATCCAAAAGGAATGGACTGGAATTAAAAACGCCGAAAATTTGATTCATTTGGCTAGGGACAGGACTAAGTATGCGAAGTTGACTGCCAATCTTCACTAGTTGGAGAGGCACTTTAAGAAGAAGAAGAAGAAAAGGCGTAATATAACTTGTCACTTTATCGTAAAATTTTAAATAAATATAATATTGTACAAAAAATATTCCATTTTATATAGAGACTGACATAAAATACAACATTACAAGTACAGTTAACAACAAGACAACTCTTAATAAAGTAATTCCGACAATGACGGACGTGTGTAAGGAGCTTTAGGCGGCGCAGGCACAGCGTGCGACTAATTATACGTCGCGATGATCGAATGACTGTTTTTGTGTCGTGTCAGCGACCGTTTCGTTGAAAAATTGAGTTTTTAATCTTGCATTACTTAAATTGCATTTTTGTCACCCACTGCTACCGATTGTCGTTGCTACTTTATCGCCCAATGTTAATAACCAATCCTAATCCAAAAATTGCTACCATAGATTGAAATAGACAGAGATGGAGGTAGGCATGCAGGTTAGTGATTGGATAGATATGTCGGACAGTACGAGATAGACGTTAACTGGAGATAGGAGATACATTATTAATATTGGGCGTATATTTACATCTATTTTGATTAATATATTTTGTAGTATTTAACCAAATTTTCTATATATATACATCATAATCAATTCAGCGGAGAGTGGGGAACTGAAGTGTTTTATTGGGACCGGGGTGTCTAAAACATTAGCTTTCCAGGTTCTTTCTTCCGGACTCTGCTATGTGCGGGATTTAGCGTAAAGCTAAAAAAATAATCTTTTCATGTAAAACTCTTTCGACACTAAGTGACTGACAACATAAAGTTGAAATTTCAAGTTGGTATACACTCGTTAATTTGATTTTAATTTTATTAAATTCGATGATTGTGGATTCGGTTCCCGCTCGAAGAAAGAAATGTTATATTTATTAGTGTTGCATAACAAAATGGGCCTTACTCAAGTGTAACGGACGTATGACTGAAGTACAGCACTTCAGTCACATGTTCCAGGCTCTGCCCGGAGCTTCACTCCCTGCGACGCAACCTCCACGCCGGCACCCGAACGGTGCACTCATGAAATGCTGAGAACGTTTTTCGCATATTTTTTTTATTATATATACATATAATTTTAAATAAACGTATAATATTTTCATCATCAAGTAACTTTAAAATAAAAGTATAGTATATGAAAGTCGTATTAAAATTGCATTACATTAAGATTCCGCAAAAATGAAATACTTCGAAAATTTAATGTAAAATGCTTGACGAACTGACTGTGTTTACCCTGTTATGGGGAAAAAGGGTAAAGCTTATAAATAGTACATATTTATACGCTTTACCCTTTATATACTCGTATTTGTAACTAATTCTCTAACGGTCGTAATTCTCTAAGTGACACAAGCTGTCAAAGTCAATGTTACATTTACATTATAATATGGCAATATATTTCAATATAAAACATAGACAAATGGAGTTCTAGCATAGTTAATTGGATTTTATAGGCTAATTAGGACCTAGTTAACTATACGTTCCAAAGTAACTTTATAGCTTCACTAAGGCGGAGTGTCCACATGCCGCGGCGTATTTTATAGCAATTTTTACACATTATTAACGGCTTAATTACGATCTCTGAGTACGAAACGATGATTATCGTTGTGTGATGTGACTTGTTTTTAATGTATAAGGTAGCTTCACAGATTTTAGATTATTTGTTGACAGTTGTAAATAGAGAAATTAAAACTGAAAAAAAAAATAAAAAATAGAGTAGAAAATTTTAATAAGTAAATTTTACATTATTTTATGCTTTTAACACTAATTACATTCCATATTATACTAACCATATTCCATATTGTGCTAACTATTTTTTCTTTATGTACTTACATTATTTGATTTGAAATGCCATCAAAAATATTATCACATTTAACATGTGTAGTCATGTCTTAAACAAATAATAATTACTACGAACTCAATAAGACTTAATGTTAAAAGTTTTCCACAATTATATAATAAATGTTAATTAATACCAATTTTGATAGCAATTTAAGTTTAATTCGTGCGGAATGCCCCCTTGTGTGAACCGAGCCTAACATTCTGCGTATACTCTGTGGCCACGCCGTGGCACTTTGATTGCTGCCTTTGCCTAATTAAATAAACTACTTCGCGGTACAGCTGTACCCAGATTTATAAAAACACAACTATCCCCCTCTATAATTATGGGAATGGAAAGAAATGTCCAATCCGATCGTAATAAAGCCGAACTGAATGTAGGGCAATCAAATTGTTTAATTTTAAATTAAGACATCGTAAAGTAATTATATAAATAAGGATAGTGTATCTGTGGATTATTTCGTGTTCAATGTTTTGAATTAGTTGCTTCGATATGCTTGTAATTATGTTTTTATTATATTTACTGATTCTTCTAAACATATCCTACTATTTGCGAGAAAAAGAGCGTTTTTATTATGCTTGGAAAATTACATGAGGACTCAAATCATGTTTTTTTTTATCTATGTATATAAACAAAATATGTAAAATAGTAAGTATATATTGCATATTTATGGGCAAAATTATATTATTTTAAGATAGAAGTAAAAATAGACATTTAACTGAATTGTTATATTAAATTGTAGAGGATAAATTCAATTTTGAATGACCAAACATGACATCAAAATAAATTATTTCCTATAATAAAAAAAATAAATCAAGATTATATTAATTTATAATGAAAAACCATTAGAAACAAAGTGCGGAGTTAAGTACCGCCACTATTATGTTTCTAAGATGAAGACGCAATGAGCAAAATTGGACTCCCTCTCACAGCAACAATGTTACGCGGGTCTCTCTCACAACAAGAATGTATCACAAAACAACAAAAAGAAGCAACCTTGAAATAACAATACAGTAACAAAAGTAGGACTTGAAATATTATAATTGGCGACATTCTTCATCATGCTTAATTTGCTGGCCTTTAAACATTTACTACGTAACGGGTGAGTCTTGAGGCTTCGCGAAAGAATCCACTCGCAATTACGTCAATCAATTATAATGGAAGAGGAAATTACTCGTTTCCGCGGACGCTTCGAGTGAAGACGCGGCTTGGAGGCCACCTTAAGCTTGGGAAGACGGCGTTTTGTATTGAAAATATTAGAAATATCTTAGCGTCCCGATTTCCTACGAAAATTTAGTTTTAAATGATGATTGTTGTTAAGATGTCTCCTAAGGTAATGGAATCTTTTAGGCCTATAGGACCTATGAGAATATCTCAAGTGAAACTCTGTCACCTTATGTTTTATATGTGTTGAAAAGGTAGAAAACGAAATGAGTTTCTATCAGTATATCATAGAGGTTAAGTTGAGCCAATAATATATTATAAAAAATATATATTAGATGTTTTTTAAAATCTCATTAAAATCGATCCATCTGCTTGTAAAACGAAACAAACAAAAATAGTTAAACCTGTATCGTAAGCTTATAATAAAAAAAATATCTTATTCACATTCAAATAACCATGTCAACTAAAATAAAAACTATAATACTGTTACATTTTTGTTGTACACGCCATTATATTTAAAAAATACCGTTTGGCATTGCAATGCAAATATTATGAAGTGCAAACTTTTATTATATAATTTGCTATTTATAATAACAAATAGTTCTATAAGACTTATTTTTTTTACTAGTAAACGCTAGCGCTCGTGAGTTGTACCAATAACTCACTACTACAGCCGATCACGCGACTAAAGCATTTTGTATCACGAAATAATATGTGTTCTACAAATAGGACATATATTTTATTTGAAATCGATTTTTATTTAATGTTATGTTAAATATGAAAATTATATTTAAATATATATAAGTATATATCATCAGTTTTAGAATTTATATAGATTTTATACGGTACCTACACTTGCCATACCTGTTCTAATCAAGCATATGTTATTCTGTTTATGCTTACCTACTTTTGAATTAATTTAAACAACATTAAAAGTAATAAGTAATTTAATAATAAATTTAATAAAATAAATAGATCTCCTCGTAATGCAATAAGAAGGAATCATCTGAAAGCACTTTGCCTCGTTACCAGAGCGGGGAATAAATAGATCAAAATAATAATTATTTCATTTCATCAAATGAGAATCGAACCTACAAGTACGTGTCGTGGCGCAGGGGCACAAAGTGTGACTGTAAACGCGACTGGTTGTAGGTTCGATCCCTACTCGATGATATGAAATATTTATTTAAATTTATTTTTCCATTTCTTGTACAGGCAAAGCGTGGCGTTGTGTTCCGCCATTCAACAAGCAATGCCTCCAAATTCGGCAGAACGTGGGGAACGGAGTGTCTTAACACTTACTTAACACTAGGTTCCCTCTGCCTACCCTGCTGTGTGCGAAATACAGCTGATTTTTTTATATTATAAAAATCACATAAAATGATACCCAAGTACTCCGCGTAAACATAGGCGAATACCTCGAGCTAGTAATTGCGAAGCTAGCAAATTGCTGAGCCGGTTTCAATTAAGTTGTATTATATTGTAATTTAATAAATGCACGCAATTACGTGTCAGGACATAAATTATTTTAATTTATTATTCCGACTGTAGATTCCGACTAGAGATATTATTTAATTTGTATTGTCTGTTTATTTTAAAGTATTTCTTAAATGTAACTTATTTATTGCGAAGTATTAGGATATACCTAAGTATCAGAATATGGATCCTTATAATTATCAACCTTTCTGATGCAGCTGTGGAATACCTGAGTTACAATAGTTTGAAATGAATATACTCAATTAACAAAAAAAATTACGAATTCTGCAGTCAAATGTCACTATTTTTCACTTATCTATTTGATATTTTAAATAAATGGGGATAACCCTGATCTCAATAGACGACATTAGCAATAATTGTGTAACGATAGCAATAAGAACGAAGACTTGCTATTAAATATAAGAAATATACATATACTGACTGAGTATAATAACATTAAATAATTGTAACTAATAACTGCAATTATTTATTAATGAGTGCATATCTGTGAATATTTAAATATGTAAAGAAATATAAATATGATGAAGTAAATAGAAAGGAGGGTTAGTTGTTATATAAGTTATATTATGATTTTTGTGAAAATAATCGTAAATTCAATTTTATTTTTGGAATTATTAAAATTTAAAGTCCCCCACTAAAATTACTTCATAAAAATTGTCATTTGACAAAACAAAAAACATACCAAAAAAGGAAGACAAACCCATATTTAACAACGAATACAAAAATAATAAGCCAGCGAACGTAACGAACAAAGATAATTCCTCAAGAGCGTCTCCAGTAATCTCCATCGCGAATCGATGATTCTAAAACAATCTCGCGATTTCTTGACATACACCGAGTAATCCGCTTATCCGACCGTGGAAGCATTAATTGAATTCCGTCAAAACAAACCCAAACTGTTCTTAATAACTTACCAACTGACAAATCCCATCTCGGGAACCAACTATTTGAGATACCATACCATTTTCAACTCTATCACCCAAGGAATAAGAGTTAAAAGCTATAAATCAAATATTAATAAAGGCGTGAAACCTTTGCAAATTGCTTGCTTTTCTCGATTTAAGTTTCCAATTTAAGTTTAAATCTTACAGCGTGTAAATATAGGGAAATTAATTATTGATTATTCTATAAATAATGAGTTAAATTCATCAATGTCTTGTTGAATTCAACATTTATTCGACGACTCAAAAATGCTTGCAAATTATACCATATACCTACTTCATACTAATATTGTAAATGTGAATGTAAATTTGTTTATTACACTTTCACGCCAAAAGTCGCTTTGTTTTTAATACACACCTTATTGAAATCGGAAAGTTCAATATGACTCACCCTGTACTTAACCGATTATAATGAAACTTTGTACACATATTCTTAGAGGTATTAGAAAGGACATAGAATACTTTTTATAAAAAATATATAAAAAAATGTAATCCTTTGGCTATAATATAAAAATAAGTTTAAGAGAGCGAAGCTGCGTTTGAGCCTTTAGTAATTAATAGTTTAAGTTTAGATTGTAATTTGTATTAAAGAAATTAATGATTACGCGGGCGAACCCGTGTTTGAGCATCTAATAATTAATAGTTTAAATTTAAATTCTAATTTGTATTAAAGAAATGCAGTTTTGCAGGCTTTATTCACTGAATACCACTATAAAACGGACAATCATTTAAAATTTATTAAACTTACATTATTAATAATAGCAAGACACCAACACTATGTTATTTCAAGTAATAGAATATACCCCTTAAATATACTATACTAAACTGTTCTCGTACCATGGTAATTGTCCGCTATAAGGAAACCATTTAAGCCAACTCAGTAGGTTCCAAGCATAATATTAAAATAATGAAATAATTGCACCTAATTAATCTTTATGCAACGACAACGTGATAATTTATTCTAAGCCTAAGACTACTTTTCCTGTAAACAAACTGACGTACGTGATAAAACTTTTATTTTTTTTCATTTATTATAAAAAATATATATTACCTATTATTTGAGGCCGTCTGGCGCAGCGGCACAAGGGTGTGACTGTAACGCGACGGTTGTGGGTTCGATCCCCATTCGAGGAAGTAAAATATTTATTTACGTTTCTATCTCCATTTCTTCGCTCTGGGGTCGAGGCAAAGCGCGGCGTTGAGTTCTGCACGCAATGCCTCCAGAATTCGGCAGAAAGTGGGGAACAGAGTGTCTTAACACTGGATTCCCTCTGCCTACCCTGCCGTGTGCGGGATACAGCGTGAAGCTGATTTAGTTTTTATTTTTTAACAAAATAATAGGTTATAGCACAGCTTAGTATAGTGTATCCAGTGCAACAGTACCCTTGCCATACGCTACCTGTTTCTTGTTTTATAGCAATAAGGGCTTGGAAAATAAGCAATGGTAATGCTAATGCGATTAACTCCAGCACTGACAGACAGGCTTACCGATAAAACCTGAAATCGAGCGTGTTTACGCACGGGATCGATCAAAATTATTCTAATGTTTAATTAAAGTTTCAATATATAATTTGAATTTGACTTTTATAAGTAGGAAAATATTTATATTTTATATTTTTGTTATAATATCAAGTTGTTCGAAGTCAGCAGCTTCTACGTTCAAATAATCCATTTAAATTAATCGTAACAAAATTGCAGAAACTCTAATGTATTCTTTACTAAACCTGACTAACGATACACATAATAATAGATCCCAGTGATAATTGAACCCAGAACTATCGATATCAATCTACCACTATGCCACCCTTTATAGCTATATTTTTTATACGTTTATAAAAAATAATAAGGTTATCGATATAAAATCGATATTATAAAAAACCATAAAAGTTCCAACTTAAATTATAATGGAAATTACACTCCATAGAAAAGAAAAGATTATATTTACCGATAAGCATTGATATACTTAAGGCATGATTACCTTTTAAATTGAGTTATCATTTCACATCACTACTTTTTGTCCACAGATACAAAAACATCGTTATAGGTACAGCGTTTAGCCAACAGCGCTCATGCACATTGAACAGATAATAAATATGGTATTATCCTACATAAAACGTATAAATTAGAATTATACTAGACGCCATTAAGGCTATCTAGGTTGCATCTAAGTCGACGTAAGGAGATTACTTACATTTACATGAAAAACACGTTCATTATACGTTATTCAGGTAAAAGGGCGAAATCCATTATACACTCGCTTACTATACATATATTTAAATACTAAATAGTGCTTCTGGCTATGCGTATAGGCATTTGAGTTTTTTTTAATTAGTAGTGTTGACTTTCTGTTATATTGACTGATTGAATTGAATGTAAGAAAGCTTATTTATATGGCAACTATTGGCAAAGAAGTTGACATTTAATAGAACTCGGCAGTTGTGGGTTCAAAGTACAATTCTAGAATATTTATCTAACAATGTGTTTGCATATATAGGTTTTTTGTTGTATAATTAGACTACGATATAGGGTTATGCCACTAATAGCAAAAACCCGGTTAGGGCCGAGTCGGACTCACCCACTGAGGCTTCCGTACAATTTCAGGGTTTGGAAGTACAACATATAAAAGTTTAAAAACTTAAGGCATTCAATTTGTAATAAATGAAGTACAAATATAAGTTCGTAATGTTTTTTTTATGAAATACCTATAAATTTTCTCATTCCAGATATTTTTCTTTATTGGTATTGTGAGTTCTCACTTTGTGCCAAATTTAATAACTGTAGATTACCGCTAAGTACCCTGTAGATTAGAAGTTTGATTTTTTCTGTGCTTCAAGGGATCATAGACCTTAAACTTAATATTTGATATTAATTTCGGGTTGGTTTCCGTGTAGCAACACGGCCTCAAGCCTTGACAAATGCACAACAATCTCATCCTATAAGGTTTCCGTTTTTACCTTTTGACGTACGGAACCCTAAAAAAAAACTATAAATACATGTAGATCATTATAAAATAACGCATAAACTTAACTATTCATTATAATTAGAACAATAAAAGAAAAGAAAACTGTTAACACAACCATATCAGGAGTCAGTCGACCCTAAGTAAAACAATTCACACCTCAATGATACTACTAATATACCTACTTCTAACGTCCTTACGCGCACTCGTAGCAATTAAACTTTGTACGGTTGATTACCCGTTGCATTTATTTACTTAAAAAAATAACGTTTCTTATGTCTATTACGTAATTGATTTGTACGTGATAGTTGTGAGTTGGATACCCGCTTAGGGGAAAAATTATAAGCAATTATTTTCCTTGCTCTCCCTGGTAACGGTATTCAATGATCAGAAAATGAAGAACAGAATTACTTTTTCTTAGCTCAACGCTGTTGATTACACTCCGTTCCCATCAAGACACTTTCGTTCCCCACTTTCCGCCACATTCAATTCTGGAGGCACTGCACTCAATGCCGATAGAGTTACTTAATTTTGAAATATTTTTTTTTTTACGTAACCGATCATAATTAAAAGAAGCGTGAAACTAAAAGTTAAAAACGTTTCAACGATTATTTCTAAGTGCCACCCGATTTGCAAACAATTAGCCCGCACGGGAAGGCCATGTCCGATAACTTAGACCACTTCCGTTAATTTGTATAATATAAATGAACAATGGAAGTAAAAGTCATGCATTATGCAAATTAATTTTTATTTAACTAATATTCTTATGAACTTTTTAATTTTTTTTCCATGTTGACGTTATATCCAGGGGAACGTAGTGTTAATACACCCCGTTCCCCTGGATACCGTTAATTAACGTGACTATAGTTATAACTATTATATGGACCGTTTATTTTGAGAGTGGTGTAAGTCCATTTTCTTTTGTTTCGAAAAAATTAAAGGTTAGTATGTCGATGACTATGCAATTTCATTTACCGACCGATTTTAAGTTGTTCAAAACTACGGGGTTTTTTTTGAGAATTAAACACGGACTAGTTATATATAAAAACATTACATTAAATTAAGCATGAATTACGTGATA
>HE671246.1:33544-61553 GCA_000313835.2 Heliconius melpomene melpomene
ACCAACTCGTTATAGCTAGAGACACATAAGAACTAAAATTGTGATTTTTTGTAAGCGAATAAAGTAGATGCCACGGAATCCTAAAGATTATAAAAAAATTAAATTATTGGTTCCCAATGAGATGCGATTACCAATAACATTAACAATTTAAATGTAAGATTTAATAATGGGCTTAATATACATCCCTGACCCCGTTCTTTATGAAACTAATTAATTTAAATAAAAAATATTACTGAATCTATTTTATTTTCATCACGCAATAAACTCCACCTAGGAAAAAGAAGTCATGACATAATTTTCTTTGCAGATTATATCATCAAGACGCCTATAAATATAGCAGTATGGGAATATCAGAAGTTCCAAAGGACGATTCTCCTAGAACAACTCCTGAGTTGTCTCATGCTGATCAGTCTCCAGCCTCCGAGAGACCTCCTCCAGGGTCAGCGGATAGTGATGATGCAGATGAATTTACTCCAAAAAGAAAGCAGAGAAGATACAGAACAACATTTACGAGTTTTCAGCTTGAGGAACTGGAAAAAGCTTTCTCGAGAACACATTATCCCGATGTATTTACAAGGTGAGCATTACACTTATTCCTTAGTTCCACGCACTTACATTTAGGTATAGAACTATAAACGTGCTTATGTTGTTATCTATTATTATTATTATTAATTCATAGCTTATCAAAACATGTATTATTTCATTTTGGTATCAAAAAGGAAGTAAAAAATTATGATAAGAACGTTGATCCGGAGGCCGTGTTAACATAGTTTATATGCAATAGACGCATCTTCCAATTCAACTAGCAATAAGGTAGGCTATAGCTATTGGGGTACGGGACCTTAAGAAAAACAAGGAAATCAGGTCTCATAAATTGAACAATTACTCGTATAAGTTGAAAAAGTGATGTGTTATCCGTCGATAATTTAATAACAAGGACAGTTAAAGGTATTATATATGTACAAACATTTATATTTGAGTCAAAGAATTACTTCTTTTATTGTAGTCGAGGCCACAGTGGCGCAGTGGAACAGCGACCCTACTCTGGGAAATGAACTATCTGCATTTCCTTGAGAAGAACGAAGTGTCTTGTCACTGTGAACCATGAACAAATATTTCTAACCAGTCATTGGAAAGTTAGTTAGTAAGTTAAAGTTTAAAAAAACCGAAAGAAAAACAAAAACCACACAGCCATCATTTAAATCTCCTTCAACATATTCCCATATTTTTAGTAATTACATATCAATTTATTTGTTTCAGAGAGGAGTTGGCAATGAAAATCGGATTAACGGAAGCCAGAATACAGGTATTATAGCGAAATTAAAATATTTGCGTCACGAAGTACTCGCAATTTAACTAATTAGCAATTACTCGTACAACACATTGATTATAGTGATTAATCGACTCCGATACAAATTTAACTCCATGTAATTTGCAAAATTACGGTTAAATTACACCCATTGGAATGTGTACTTATTTATGTGTTTTTTTATATTAATTTTCTTTGATTGAATGTGTTTTTGTGGGATTCAGTATGAAAAAATGACTGCGAAATTTTTATATTCATCAATCATTTAAAATGTATGGATATTAACTGATATGGAATTTTAATAATCGGACAATTGTTGTTTGTTGTTGTTGTTAGGTGACTGTCTATATATGTTATCTTTTCATAAAATTCTAAAGAAAGTTCTCAATCATGATATCTAAAGTGTTTGTTTATATAACACAATTAAATTTAATATCAAAAGTTAACTTTTTCTTATAACATTTTGTATAAAAAATTATATTTTTATTTTTTCATCCATAATAATAAATATTTCATATATGAAAATTATTTTGATGTCGGTAATAAACTAATGAATACCCTAAGAAAATTCAGTTGTAGTTCAGTTTCAGTTTCAGCAGAGTTGGGGTAGCGAACCTGGAGTACTAGTGTTACGACACTCCGTTCCCCTTTTTCCACCGAATTCTGGACGCCTCGCTTACCTATTTATTTAAATTATTCTTTCAAATAAACTCTCTCAAGCGATTCACTTGTAGTCGCGAGTTACTCGCAAATAATTATGAGAATACAAATTAGGCGTGCGCGGTGCACCGATAAAGCGGTCCGAGCCATGCCGTTGAATTGACGCTATTTTTGGAACAACTTAATTAAGTTCGATACGACAATTTATCGCATTACTTCTGTACAACGAAGTCTAAAAAATATCTTTAAATGATAATAAAACACTTAATGTTTAAAATATATTACTTGATGGACTGGCACATGGGTGTGAGTGTACCACGACGGTTGTGGATTCGATCCCCACTGGGAATGAATTGTTATCTATTTGTTAATATTTTGACCAAGGCAAAATCCCTTCGTTGAGTTTCGCCACTTAGCACGTAGTGCCTCGATAAATTCGACAGAAAGTGGGGAACGATGTGTCTTAACACTAGGTTTCCTCTGCCACCCTGCTATATGCGGGAAACAGCGAGAAGCTTTAAGAAGTTATATTTTTTGCTACTATATTTCGAGAAAGCCTTTAGAGTTGATAGCTCGTGTTTTTGCCATCATAATGTTTGAGATGTAAGCGCTTGTTCAATATAGTTAAATATACGGCTGCGTTAAATTCCGCTATCTTAATAATATAATCTTGAATATCAAAGATATAAGAAAGAGAACTCTTTCTTTACCTAAAAGTCAATTTACACATTGTTAGCGTATTACGTAAATACCTATATACAAAAAAAATATTAAAAACACATTAACACGTGGTAAATTATAGTTCTTTAAATAAGGTCATTGTTGAATTGCGGATATAACAGAAAAATAGAATAAAATAACGATAAAAAATGTATAAGTCATTTTAGCGCCAGCTCTGGAATTTACATATACCTATACACTAAGAGAAGTTATCGTTTATAAACAATATAATATGTAAGATTCACAAATGTGATGAATATTTAGATAGATTTGCCTTTTTTTTGTTTAATTATCCGTCAAAATTTGATGAATCGCTATAAATTATCAAATTCCAAAATTTTACTTAACACTCAAACACTTGTATTCCTTCGCCACGACTGTTTTTTTTTTTAAATTCTTCCAATTCAAAATACAATCCAAATACTGAACAAAACCATCATTTAGAATAAAATTATTTAATTGAAATATAGAGATTTAGCTTTAGTTTTTTGTTATAAATATAGCAAAAGTATCTTACACACGCGCAGTTAAAATGTCAATATAAAAGTATTTTTTGCACCAGCACAGTAACCGAGACATTTATAGAAACTGCTTTTTAGTTATCCGCATTTATCATAAGAGAATTAATTAAAATTACCATAAAAATATCAGTTTACATAATGACCGAGGCTCGTCTCCTTATGGCTCTCATAAATATTTAACGTTTAAATATTGAACCTATACGAGAAATAAATCAATCAGTGTAATTTTTTGTCCGCCATCAAGGTGGACGGGTCGAACACGTTTTTTGTGTGTGTTTTGAGATTTGCCAAAATCTTGTATTGTATGCCAACAATTTAGATTGCCTCTATGGTTTTCATTGAATAATCAATTATTCTATTTTTTTATTACTACTAATTTATTACTACTAAGTAATACATTTTCAATAATGGAGATGGGGTTCGATCCCGACTCGAGGAAATTAAATATTTTATATTTTCATCGCTCTGGTGTCGAGTCAAAAAAATGGGGAACGGAATGTCTTAGCACTAGGTTTCCTCTGCCTATCCTGCTATGTACGGGATAGGTATAGCGTAAAGCTGGAAAAATATTATGCCCTTAACTGAATTAAAACATTCAACTATTGAATATAAATTATTATAACTTAACACAACATATTTACAATAAAAAATACAGCTAATTATTATGATTATTGTAATGGCGTAGTTGGGGAAACCCACATGATAATATGGAGCATAATATATTTTTTACATTGTATTTAAAATATGTATCTTGAAAGGGAAAATTAAAAACATATAATGCTTGCTATAATATATATGCAATTATATTAAATTACATTTACATTAATAAAAAATAATGTGAGGTATTATTTTTATTAATATGCAATTAATTTGTTTTAAACAGTTTGTTCGGAAATTTAAAAACCAAAACCAAATCATGGTAAATAAATAATATTTCAATTAATAATACAAAACAACTTATATAATAATTTCAATTGATTGGAGATTATATTATTATTCATCCATAGGGAAAAATGTAGAATTAACATCACTTTTAACCAATACCATGATTAAATGCTATTTAAAAAGCAGAGAGTTCTCCGTCATTAAAATAAGACACAAAAAACAAAAGCAGACATTCATTAAGTATTCATTATGATTGTCAACCAAGTATGTAATTAATTAAAATAGATATTATTTTTTTACGTATTTGGCAGTCGTTACGACGGTAACCAGTCAACGGGGCGCCTCGACAACGAACTAAATCAATCCATATTAGTGCAGATCTCGATATATCGAATACACTTTATTGAGCAAGCTAGCGATATGAATAAAATATTATACGACGAATCTTTAATTCTTGTTGAATTAAGAAATAAATGTTAATTTCTTTGTTAATATCTATTAATCTGTCTGTCTTTTTCTCGATTTTGTATATGGAAATAGGAAATTATTATAACATTTATGTTATGTAATTTGTTTATTATTGACACATGGATTTAGGTAATTATTAACAAAAATATAACGAATTTTGTCGTATTCCAATTTTTTGGCATCAACAGAAAGTCAATTTGTGTAGGTACATTAATAAATTTCAATTATTATAATAAAAGAGAATCAGAAACAGCTATACGATCCCTTATTACCAAATGAAAGTCGCTCTATTTCTTTACAGGTTTGGTTTCAAAACCGTCGTGCAAAATGGCGTAAACAAGAGAAGGTTGGACCTCAAGCGCACCCGTACAACCCTTATTTAGGGGGAGGAGGTCCCCCACCCTCCGTGGTAGCTTCAATGCCCAATCCTTTCTCACAACTAGGATTTGGTTTTAGAAAGCCCTTTGATGCAAACGCCCTCGCCTCTTTTAGGTGAGTTTACAATTTCAAGCAATATTATGAGATATCATGTAATATACACAAACGTTCCTATATCTTTACTATAAACATACATTTCAAATAACTAAGTTTCACTTGACGGCAAAAGTCGAGACTATGTGAAATTTCCGAGACTTTGCATCTTGAATGACGGAACTCTACGCCGCACTTTGTCCAGAGCGAGGAAATTAAAATAATTAATTCACTCGAGTGAGAATCGAACTACCAACCGTCGCGTTTACAGTAAAATAATTATATGAACTTTCATTAATTCATATTACTTTATTCATAGATACGGCACTTCACCAGTTCTGGGCGCTCAATACCTCGGAGCACCACTATCTCGACCACCGTTGTTCTCCGCCCCAATATATTCTACTAACACACCTCCATTCCACACTTTGCTCGCTGGACTGGCAGCACCGCCTCGACAGTCCCCCGACCCTCCACCAGTATCACCACCTATATCCCCCGGAAGCGAGTCCCCCCCTAGCCAACAAGGACCAGAAGTTGAAAGAAGAAGTTCGAGCATAGCTGCTTTAAGAATGGCTGCGAGGGAACACGAACTTAGGCTGGAAATGCTAAGGCAAAGACATCACACAGACCTTATTAGTTGAACTAGATGAAGTTAGATAATGGTGTTTGAATTGTATGAAAGAAAGGTCATATCATTGACGCTACTTAAATTATTATTTAGCTGTGATATATTTATCACATGATAAGTTGAATAAACTAAGGTATCTCAATTTTGTTAGACAATTTTTTTATTCCTCTAATTAATTCAATATTCTATTGAAAAAACTAGATAAAATATTTTTTTTTTATTCATTTTTAAATTTACTTTATACTAACGCTCTATGATATGACAGTGTAGTTAGACGATGCCTTTGTATTATTACGTTAATATAAGTAAAAAAATACAATTTGTGTGTAATTATTATTAATAATTCATCCGTCCAATTTATATCTATTGTTATTTATTGTATGAAAATTACCTATAGAGTATTTTTACATTTTATTTTTAAGATTTAAAAATCATGTACACAAAATGAACAATTCACAAATATTTATTTTCATATAAAAATACTTATGACAATAACTAAGTAAATTATACCAGCACTAATAGATCTAATTCATAGTGTATTAAAAATTATGATTTATACGAAAGTAAATTCATTCCATTAAATATGTATGTAATATTGAAATAATGCAGTTATAGTTAGTAATATGCACCTATCAATTTCTAAGGAGAAATTATCAAATTTATAATAAAAAAGAATATATAAATAAAAATTACTTTTTATGAAACGGTATGCACAAAAATGGTATTGTTAAAAAACAATGAATTCAATTATTTTTTAATATTTAATTCTCACTTACTGAAGTGTTTTTAAAATTTTGGTTCGAACAATCTATGTATATATGTAACACCAAAGAGATATTTGTGAAAATCTAATTACCAGACATTGTCTATACGTTACTGTACAAAAAGGGTAATAGTATTGAAACTAAATGCTATAAGGGTTCCATAATAAATGGTTGATATAAGTTGGTGTGTTTTATTGTATTCCCCTAGAATAATTTAAATATTTTTTAAAGACAATAAGGTACAATTTGATTAAAAAATATATAAAAATTTGTGTACTTTTGACATACGTCTTGTTGATGAACGATTGAACACAGTGATGTTTATCATTTACCAACATTGCAGATGGATGGCGAAATTCAACACCGAATTTAGTAAATTTTGACCAGGAAGAAACTTCTCTTCTACAAATACTTTTAAAAAATATAACTATAACGCAGCGGCACAAGAGTGTGACTGTAACGCAACGGTTGTAGGAACTATCCCCAAACGAGGAAGTGAAATATTTATTTACGGTTATTTTTCCATTTTCTTCGCTCTGGTGTCGAGGCAAAGCGCGGCGTTGAGTTCTGCCACTCAACACGCAATGCCTCCAGAATTCGGTAGAAAGTGCAGACCTTCTGTCTACCCTGCTGTGCGCGGGATACAGCGTAAAGCTGATTATTATAATTAACATTAATTTAAATTCACAATCATCACAACTACGTAACTAGACAAAAAAACACATACATATAATCAATACATTAAATATATTAATAAACAAAAAAACAATATTACACATTCAAATTCAATTGAACGTTTATATTAATAGCAACGAAACTACCCAACCACCAATTTGCATAATTCATTCAAAACAAGCGGACAGGTTATTAACTTTCAATGAACGTATTACGAGAGATGAACCGGGGGAAAAAAAAGTTCAACCCGATTTCGATTTTCAACAGGGTTCAACATCAATCACAGATTGTTAGACATCACTAGTGACGACCGATCAATCATCGAAACAATCGATACTCATTTATATCCTAATCACGTCTAATTAAAATATAATCCAATAAGAAATTTAA
Source organism: Heliconius melpomene melpomene (assembly GCA_000313835.2). NCBI lineage: Eukaryota > Metazoa > Arthropoda > Insecta > Lepidoptera > Nymphalidae > Heliconius > Heliconius melpomene. The sequence goes on from HE671246.1 coordinate 41,039, forward strand.
TTATGAAACGCCGTGGGAAGAGCGTGGGCCGTATCGGAAACAGCTATTAATAATAAATTCAATTACAATGTTGCTTTAACCTAACGATTGTTTCCATTGATTTAAATACATCGAATAATCGAATATCTTTAGATATAGAGGTACGAGTATGTATGGTATCGATTCCGGCTTACAAATATGGCTCTAGTTAATCTTGCTAGATTAATAGATGTTACGGGAGCCGATCAACTTTTTATATGTATTTAATTTGTTAATAGAAAATTATAATTACTTTTTACATCTATTGCTGGTAAGATATTAAAATTGTTAAATAAGATATTATTAATTTAATTTCCTATATAAATTTATTTTTTAGTTTTGCCTTAATATGCTATGCTAAAATTTTTTTAAAACATAATTTTCATTTTATAAAGTAGATGACGAAAACATTCTGAGAATTTTAGTCTAGTCGAGATCTAGTTCCTATTGATTGTTATTTTTAAATTCAGTTTCACAAAGACTTCTAAACAATTGTCATTATGATGGATACGTACCCTGTACTAAGAACTGTGGTGTGTCGTTGTTGATAGCATCTTTACTACTAACTTAATTTTAACAATATCTAATAAATTAATATCTATTTATAAAATATATAATTATTCGGCTAACAAAAATAAACTTCGATTTTTATGCAAGTTTTTGTATCTTAAATCAGATACAGCTAATGAAAAACAAATAGGAGTGCAGTTAATTTAATTATAATCGAATTTTTATCCTTACCTCATCGCTGCAAGCCCGCCTCCCGGCTGACTCTTCACTCTTGGCTCAAAGGGCAAACGACAGCGACTCGACTCGGCCTTTCAATTTTTATTATCAGACATACAGTACGTTCGACGAGTCGTGGTATGAAAACTGAAGTTAGTAAAAAGCATAACTTCAGAACAGCCATTGCTCGTCGACTATAAGGCATTGCAGCTTAAAATTGCTACAATATAATTCCATAACAAATTAATAAAAAAAAACTAATTTCATAGCTTATTTTTATGAGTGAAAATTGTCCCTAATGGATACTGTTAGTTCAAAATTGGGTATATCACTAAAATATTTAAAATGTAATCTTTTATTAACTGAAATATTTCAAAAAAGCGTGTAAATTGCGCCATCAGTTAGTTATTCAAAAGGGCGGGCCTCCGCCAAATCTAATTATAAATTCTGAATAAAAACCACCGGTGGTGTATTTTTGTATGTTTTATAAAGTTATAGCCTATTTCGTGTGAAGGTTTGTTGGTCGGTAATTAATCAATTTGGGTTGAAACCTTCTTTTAATACTGTCTACGTGTAATTAACAAGCTTAAAATTCATTAGTTTCTTCGTATTTTATATGCTAAACAATATTTAATTGTAGTTCTTTTATATATTCGTCTCTGGACTTGTTTAATTAAATTAGCATCGCTATGTGGCTTCTCAAGCATGATTTATATCACAGTATATAATTATAATAATTGAAATAATGTTTATAAAATCATGAAAAATATGCTTAATATTAAATATTATAATTATTATTATTGTGGGCGTTTCGTAAGAACTAAAAATTACGGACGCTCTGATAAACAAATTAAAATAAATTCACATATTTTAAGCAAGTCCAATATAAATTTATTTTCATTATTATTCTTAACACATTTTAAATATTTTATCTATATCCCTTCAAGTTAATAAATCTATGTAAATATATAACTATTTTATTATCTTAAATTTAATTTTAAAGACTAGAAGTTAGAAGGGACAAGGGCAGCCTGATATAACACAAAGCCTCTGCCCCGCCTACCACTAATCTGAACCGCAATTAATCGAGAGATGAAATATCGATTAACTCGGACTCCGATCATCGATTAACCATAGTAATGGCTTACATACGATAAGGGCCATGATTCTATAATTAATATTAGAATCGTTTATTTATTTTGAAGCTTGTACAGGGCACTATATGGAGATATATAGGTAACTGAGTTTCCTATACATAAATTATTATATTATTTACTTATCGCAGGTATCGCATATTTATAGATTATATATCTGTGTTACTTTAAACAACACAGGAGAAGTCAAATTTAATAAGATAATAAACTTAGCAGCATTTTTAGACGATGGCTAACTTTTTTGACAATTCTTATGTTTGACATTATCATTAGAAGAACATTTTCTAAATCCTATGAGAAACTGGTGAATCCACGGAAACCTCACATGATGAGCTCCGTCCAGTTCTAATAATTGGAAAAAGAAACTCAAACTTTACACATATAAAATCGCTAAGGTATTTGTAAGTGAAAAGTGTTCACACAAAACAAATCCAAAATAATAACATAATCGCTTAATCAAAGCCGAAAATTGAATTTAAAATAATAAATCGACGCAAATTCAACGTTCGTGTCTAATTTTTAACTGAATAATTGCCAGTGAGATTAGTTCATTGAAATTTTGCAGACGATTTTTATCGCTCGTCTCATAGAATAAGCAATGTTTTCACATTTTTACACAAATTGAGTGGTATTGATAATGTGCTTAGTCGTGAGAATAACGGAAGTATAAAAAGTCATTGCTTTACAGTTACTTTGTCTGAATAGTTTGTATTGAAAACACACGATTTTGAAAATAATAGATGTTAAATGTATTAACGTTTATAATGTACCTATACACTATTATTAATTTTAAGTATATAATAGCAATAGTTATCAGTACCGGAAGTTGATTTTCTATAATAATGGAAAAATCTTTTATGTAGGTATAGACAAAATCGACAATAAGAATATAAAAAATATTGCAATTATATAACACATGAGTTATCTTACTAACGTAATATCTAATTCTACTAACTAATTAACATTTCCATAATTTACAGCAAAAATTAAGTCATCATCATCACAATGATACTTTAAATTTTTATACTTTTAAAATTAAATAAAAGGTTATTTAAACCAAACAATCGTAAGTAAATTCTTGCAAAATTTCCTTTTTTTATAAAAGGATAAATTTTCAGTTACTTCTGTTGTTATTTACTTGATTTTGTTATTAAAATCCATCTTTCATTCACATACTTAAACCATTATACGACCTTAACTCTTTGACCCTATCTTTATATTTGAAATAAAAGAGATCATCATCATCAAGCATCTTAGTTAAAACTCTTAGTCCGTGAAATACAATATTAATTACAAAATATCAACATTCACAAAACATTTTACCTCAAATCAAACTTAAATTTCTTTTCAGAATACTTAATAACGTATATTTACTTTAAACATATCCAGATAATCTTTTTTAAATTGCACAAAATGCAAAAACAAATAAGAATGTAAACACAAGTTAACGAAATGCGAATTTAATGGGCAAGTAAGTTGACCTTAGCGTAAGATGCTGGGCCCTCTGCGATGCGGTTCAATCAATCACCAAGAGCACGTCCAATCATCAAGAAGCGATACAATGATTTATCTTTTGGCTACTCCATGTAATGGCGGTCGGATCACGACTCCAACTTTTTTGGTTTTTCGGTGTTTTTTTATAGTTCGTAAGCTATAATTAAAGTGAAACTATGATGTTTGTAATTTTTTGATTTACTAGTGGACCCGGACGCGGCTACGCCTGCTTGAACTATAAGAATATTTATTAAATATTATATAATATATTTATTTTTATAAAGATGAATATCAAAATATAAGTTCATTTTGGGTGACGTTTTCTTAAAACAACAAAGAAACTTTGCAAACCGGTGCTTAGCAACGACGGTTGTTATTAACATGGCAGAATAAATTGCATGTCAAATTAGAAAGTATTTTAATTTATTAGTACATATGTGTAATGTAATATTATATAGCCTATAGCACTTCTGAAGAATGCAACTTTCATACAAAACAAAAACATAGTAAATCGGACCAGTAGATCCAGGGATCTTAGCGTTCAAACAAACAAACAAACAAACAAACAAACTCTTCCGCTTTATTATATTAGTATAGACTAGTGGACCCGGACGCTTAAACTATGAGAATATTTATTAAATATATTATTTTCAGTATTCAATAGAATTATTAAGAAAATATAAGCTTAAATAATCAAAAAGAATAATAAGTATAGACAAATTGTTAGAAAAAATATCTGAGAAATTGAAAACCAACATAAGAAGTAAAAGTAACTAAAGGATATTCTTAATATTAGTAAAAGTACCTAGAACCCGTACCTAAAAACTACCTAAAAGGATAGTGTTTGCCAGCAATATCAAATAAAATAAGAAGAGAACCAAAGTGTATTTTAATTTAATTAGAAACAGCAAATAAAGTTCGAAAATGTATGAAAATTTATAAAAACATCAACGTCATCTGCCCGTTCGCGTCGGTCATACTCATACTGTGCCGCCCGAAGGCTAGGTCATTTCGAATCAGTGAAATCTTCTTAATTATTTATTAGAATGTTATACAGTAAACTATAATTTCAATCTAGATAAAATGCTAAAAGTGACTATTATATTTATTTTCATAAGGATGAATATCAAAATGTCGCGGTAACGGTTGCGTAGCGACGCGACGGTTGTTATTAACATGGCAGAATAAATTGCATGTCAAATTAGAAAGTACTTTAAAATATATTAGTTTATATGTGTAATGTAATATTATATAGCCTGTAGCACTTCTGAAGAATGCAGCTTTCATACAAAACAAAAACAATGTAAATCGAACCAGTGGATCCAGAGATCTTACCGTTCAAACAAACAAACAAACAAACAAACAAACAAACTCTTGCGCTTTATTATATTAGTATAGATTAATATTTAGCACTTATGGTGTCTAAGATTTGGTTCTGTTAAATAAGTATATTGAAATAATTGAATATAAAAATCCAGAAAAAATAACAAAACATCACTTTCATTACGATTAGTGTTTTATCTCTTATTAATGCCTCGAAAAATTCGGCCGAAAATGAGGAATGAAGTATCTTAACACTAGGTTCCCTATGAATACCCTGCTGTATGCGAGATACAGCGTGAAGCTAATAAATCTAGAAAATGTTAGTATACTAGCCACTAACAGCCGTGTGTATGTGCATCCCTTATTCAGTAGAGAATGAAGAATTAACCATGGAGTGACCCTGCACTACTCAGCAAATCCAAGATTAAGGGTAAAAATTAAAAATGTTCTGAATTCTTGAAACTAATCAAATGCTATTCAAATATTAATACGCCGAGTTGTAAATTAGGATAATAAATTAGGTGTAATTTTTTAAATTAAACTGTTAGGATCGTAAATGAAATATTTATAAGGAGTGGTACTAATAAATAGTGTTCCGTAGAAATATAATTATATAAAAACTTGGCCAAAGCTTATTAAAGTATTACTTTTTAAACTTTTCAACTAAGCGTCCTATATAGGTAAGTTAGTAGAAAGAAATTAAGAGACAATACGGTCAAGGCGGCCACATATAAACAGTTTACAATACAGTTTAGTACAGTAACAGTTTACACTTAACTTGAAAATGGAAAACTAGAAAAAATCTATGTACAGGGCAAATATTATCTATCACTTAAATCAATTATGCAGCGATATAACGGCACAATTTTTTTTTACACTGTTTCTATTGACATGAAAATTTTTGAATATTTTACAATATTCAAAAATCACTCAACGCGCAAAAAAACAAATGGAAAGAGGAGGATGGGGGATTTTGACACTATATTCTTTCAAAGAAACGTGAATCTACAAAATAAATATAATTATAATAATTTTTAAGTCGATCCCTAAAACAAAAATGGACAAGCTACAAATGACCCAAAGAGAATTGGTCCATTCCTGTTTTTAATAACGCATTTTTGTTTTAAGAACCAATTATGAACCAATATTCTAAGGGTAACTCGGCTTAATTAATGATATCCTCCCAGTTGGATATTTCTTAACTTTTTTCAAGAATAAACAATACAGATGCATAGAACTAGAATAGAACTTATAGCGCTAACAATATGTCACGTGGGAGTATTTTGAATAAAAAGCAGTAAGTAGATAGGTAAAGGGAACCTAGGATCCTAGAGTTTAGACATTCCGTTTCCATGCTTCCATTTCCCACTTTTTTCCGCAAAAAGGCATTGCGTGTTGAATGGACAAATCTCGTTACCAGAACAAGGAAATGAAAATATGACAATTTTTTTTCTCGAATGGGAATCAACAACATGTTGCGTTTATATGTACATGTTGTATATATATTTGTTTTAACTTTTGTAAATTCGAATATTTTTTTACCAGAAACTATCGCGAGCGTGTACACTATTGTCTTTAATTATGAAATTTGCTAACTATATATAAATGGACATCAACAACGACCATTATTCATATAAAAAATTTAATTATAAAATATCTATTTAAAATATCCTTAAAAGGCTTAGTCCGCAATTACAGCAATTATAATAAATTTTACGAGCTAGTATTACATCAATCACTCGCCTCATTAAATAATTACATAAACAACAATGTAGGCTTCGGCGGTCATTTTAAAGGAAAATTCGCATATATACGCCATTTTAGTGGCACCCATAAAATTGCGAAGACTGTATGAGATTTCCCTTCATTAATGTGTAATACGCAATTAGTCTTTGATTCGAAGTACACAGCTATATGATAGAATGCAGTTATGGCTCGCAACTAACCCTTTGTTCGTTTTAAATGACTAATATTATAGTTCTTAAAGTATAATTAGAAATATTAAGTGATTGTTAAGTTTGTAAGGAAAGGTTATAAGGAAATAAGAATTTTCCTTGGTCGTTACATTCTTATTGTGGTATATATATAAGTAACAGTTAAAATGTGATGATACCTCTTTATACTCTACACGTAGGTATACTCGTATAATATAAGATTTTTTACACATAGCAGGATAAGCGGAGGGAACCTAAAAGTCTAGTATTAGCACACTTCGTTCTCATTAAGACTTTCGTTCTCCACTTTCCGCCGAATTCTGGAGGCATTGTGTGTTGAGTGGCGGAACTCAACGCTGCTGAATATATACGATAGATAGATAAAACATAATAAAAATAAACAGATAAAATATTACCTCTTCCATTTTTCATCAATCTAGTTACTTTCATCTACCCCAATATTACTTCAAGTCAGATATAAGCCTATAGTCATTTCATTCTATCACAATCTGACTTCTATCATCACTTTAGATTCTAAAGGGCAAAATAATCATAAAATTATTGAGCGTGTGAGTATAGTGTAATGTCACTAATGACATATCCGTTGAAGGTAGGTGTGAAACTTATCTATAGGCGGGTTTACGACGAAAACAATTAGAATAGAAATAGCTAATTTCTGATAATATTGGTTTAAATTAACCATGTCCTTCCTGGACCTTTGTGAATGGTTACCGAAAATAAGGTAATTAAGTTACTAGATTTTTTTATTTCTATGACATTAATCTTCTATATATATAAAATCGGAAGGTCACTCACTCATCACGAAATCTCAGAAATTACATGTGCTAGGAATCTCAAATTTTGCATAGGAGTTATTTATAGGACGTAGGTGCTCGCTAAGACGGGAATTTGCATTATTCAACTTCTAAGGGGTTGTTTTTGGGGTCGAAAGTTTGTATGAAACTTCGTTACTACAAATGCTAGGAGTTTCAAATTTTGCATAGACGTCACTAGGACGTAGTCATGGAGACAGAAATTAATAACAACATAGTTCACGCGGGTTAAACCGCGAGCGGGCCGCTAGTAATAAATAATTGCAACGATATCTTTTCAATATTGGATGTAAAGACTATCTATGACGTACTATCAGTGAGTTATACACTCATTGGTTTCTAAATTTAATTGTATGGCATAATATAACACCCAGCACATACGTACATATTTTCATAATTACATTATGAAAAGAATCTACAATTCTTTTATTTTCGAATAATTATAGCTATTATGCAGAATATACTTTTATCAATTTTTCATTTTTAAATATAAATTATTATATACATTTAAAAATATAAATAACCACTCTTCCGAGGGCGGGACAAGGGTCCAAGCCATCGGTGGCTAGGGCTCCAGAGAGAGGAACCTCCGCACAATACGCGCCGTCTCAAGTAACACTGCCTTCTGTATCCGGTTCTTGATCCAACTTATTATTATTACAACTTATTATTTTCCTGAATTCTCTCAAGCCTAAATTAAGAAATACAATTCACATCAGCTGTTTACACAAAAAACAACTATAGTTTTTATTCAATAAGCAACACAACGCAAGGCATCGCCGGCATCATGAAAGAGAACCCATCACGAAGGTAACATCATTATTCCTTGCAATTGAGGAAAAAAATGGATGTATTCATATATTTGATTACATAAGTCAACAGAGTGTTTTTGCGGACAGGCGTCTAAGTTACAATTTACAATCGACGGCAGACGCATTAGAGAGATCCGATCGGCGATCTGCAAAAACGTGAGATTTGTCGCGAGATCGTAATAAATTACGGACGACGCTAAAATGACAATAATTCTTTAAAATACAAAGACATTACGTTTGGTCTGTGGGAAGCTATTAGAACATGCTTCTTTGTTTCTGCTATTAAAAAAAATTAAATGAGATATTATCAACAAGAAATGTGACTAGTCCTATATAGTCCAATTCAGCAGATGCTTGAGATTTAATGAACATAGAAATATTTATTTCTGTTATTGTTCAGCTTCACGTTATATCCGCATATAGCACAAAGGGAGACCTACTATTGAGACACACCGTCCCAAGGGGGAAATGGGAATCAAACCCTCAATCATCCCGTTTGCACACTGGCTTTTAAAAAAATCAGATTTAAAAACATATCTAAAAGAAGCAGGACTATCCACAAATAAAGTGACTTACAATCACCTCACTCATCACGCGTTAGCGAAGGAAAGAAAGTTATTATGAGAGTGCAAAAAGACTGTTAGCCGACGTCATTACGGGTATTCGTGATGGAGCCGTCATCGAGATTGCCAATTAACTTGACAGTATTTGTTCGGATTGTTTACGCACTTCCGCATAACTATGACACCTTTATTATAATATTCAAATGTGTGTATATAAAACAGTGGCTTTGTTAACTATACAATAAGAAACAAACTGTATTTAAACTTCGATTGTATACTAAGAAATACATTATGATTTATCTTATATAGTTATACCTTATGTAGAATATTACGCTTTCTACCATTCGTAAAGCAGCTTTACTTTTACTTTGTTGTTTCTTTCCGTAGAGCAGCCTAGTGTGAACAAACTCCCTTTCTCACTTTACCTCCTATTTTCAAGATGCGAGACGTAACTGAACATGCTGTCTTCCAAAGCGAGAAAAATGATTTAAATATAATAATTTCCCATGGAAATCGAATATACAACTATCTGGTTCACAGATAGATGCTATACCTGCGCCACGACCGCCACCATTCAGCTTCATGTCCTGACCCAACTCCTAATATTTAATGTAGCAGATAGAGTCACATACTTCTAGAATCTACACCACTAGCACATGCTAGTGTAAATTATACTATTTCACTGAAATAATTTTATAAATTTAGTCAATGCATATTTTCTTTAACTCGTAACTTACGTCATGTTAATGCACTTAAAACGTTATAAAAGCCATACAAAGTAAGAATATACTTCATTACAGCTCGTTAAAAGATACAAACCCATTTAGTATGAAGTATGAAATTAGTTTGTCGTATTATATATTATACATAAGTTACAAAGAGATTATTCAATTTTATATGCATACAAAAATAGCTGAATCAAATCCAAATTGCTTATAATTGCAAATAAATTACAATCAAGAATTAAATATCTCAAGTCGACATTTAAATAAAACTCGAATAATTATTAAACACTGACATTTCCGACTCATAACCTAATTAAAGAGTTGGTCGAATGCATCTCATACAAAGATTCAATTACAAATATTTTCCAAACGAATTTGGGGCCGATATTAAAAAAGAAAGGTAATCAACGCGAGCATTAAATAATATTAGAAAAAATAAACAGAGAAAAAATAAGCATCGCGTTGATTAGGTCGATGTCACGCCGATAAGGCCCGTAAAGCCGAAAATTGAAAAGAGTGCTCATTAAAAATGCTATATTTTAACATTTTTAAGCAGGCAGGTGAACCCTATGGCGGGCATATAGGACTGCCATGGTTTGGGTCCTTTCACGGATTTATAGAACTTAGTGTAGATGTATAGTAAAAAAGATTACTTAAATATTAGAAATTAAGTAAAATACCACAACAAATGCTAAGAAATTAAAACAAAATTGGATACATTTATTCGATTAATACAAAAACTGCAACGTTGCTTTTAGTTATTACGAAAGAAGACCTCTGTTTGAGAAAAGAGAAAAGTGATCTATCATTAATCTTTCTCTTCCTTTTTCGTTTAATATGGTGAATATGAAAACAACTGTAAAACATAATTATAACCTTATAAAAATCTGAATAATATGGAACTACAAAAGAAAAATCCTCTAAAACATTAGAAACACCGTGTCTCTACACACACCGGCGCGGCGCCGGCGCACCCCGCGGTGACCATCTAATGAAATAAACTGAAAATCAACACGGTGCCCGCGCCCGCGCTTTGTGCCGCCGCGTCACGATACAATTAACGCTGGAATTTATTGGGACCCCGTCCTTAATATCAATAACTCTTGGACACGCTATTGTTTTGAGACCGTCTTAATTTCATACAGGCTACAGTACTGCGCTCGGAGGTATTCGTTATTTATTGTGGAAAGATTATAATGCATTAATTATATTTTTCTATATGTTTAGTTTTAGTATGTAGAGTGAAATTAATTGTTGTTGCATAAAACTTTTGCGTATTAAAAACTGATTAGGAAACAGTACCAGTATTGTAATTAATTTGTGTTCTTTTTTTTAAATAATTTTATATTTCCTGAGTGGTAAAAGTGAGTGGAGGGAAGATCTCGGTTGACCTTCGAAAACACAGTATCGAAGATACTAGAGGAAGGTTAGATTAAAAGAATGAGGATCTTTCGAAGGGCATGTATATAGAAATTGATGACAGTGGACGAGGCGAAAGAGGCGCTCTGTTCTCTCTAACTACCCCGCTAGGGATATAGTGTGAAGCTAGTTTAGTGTAGTTTTAGTTTATATTATTTTTTTTGTTTTAATTTATGTTTGTTGTAGTTGAACTGGTAAATTTAAAAATTGTTATTATCATCAGCCTATTCTCCTTCATTGTTGAACGTAGGCGTCATGGGCGTAGAAAAGGGGAAGCCGGGTGGACCGTGCCCACCCCAGAAATTTAACTTTTAGCAAAATATTGATCAGAAAAATTAAAAACAACATTTACACGAACATATCTGTTCAAAACTAGAGTCCAGGCTCCCCCAGAAAATTTCTCTAGACACGCCTCCTCTTCAGGTAGGCCTAAAACTTTTACAATCTTATATGTTAAAGAAATAAATAACCTCTTGCTTTTTAGTCATTTAAAAAATGATAAAACTTATTATAATAAAAATACCTTTATGTTAATAAAATATTGACTTTCAATAATTTGAATTCAATAAATAATATAAATAACACTGCATGTAAATACCATATTATTCATTCCAACCAAAATCACATTTATTTATTTATATCTAAACATAATAGGCATATTTGATATATTAAGTAATATAATATCCTAAATTTATCATCGACACAAAATTTCAATCAGCTACCAACATGGAATCTATTTAACATCAATGAACTGATTAAGTGGACTGCATCAATCATCTAAACAGGCTGCGCATAACATGAGTAATTTCTCCTAGTCTTTAAGCTCGGGCTATGGACGTAAGAAATTACATTAACGTTTTTATTATAATAAGTTGAGGCCAGTCGTGGCGCAGGGGCACAAGCGTGCCACTGTAAACGCGATAGGTTGTGGGTTCAATTCCCGACTCGAGGAAAAGAAATATTTAATACTTTTCCTAATTCTGGTAACGAGTAGAGAGGGGTAAATTCTGTGTAACGTGGGGTACTGAGCGTTTGAACACTAGGATCTCTCTGCCTACCCTGCTATATGGGGGCAATTTAAAATGCAAATGTGAGAAAGTATAAATCACTACAAAAATATAAATCAGTGATTTACTAAAATCTTTTTTATAATAGAGTAGTGATTTATTAAAAACTTTTTTATAAGCCTAATAAAAAAATCACGATTGAACGTTTATTAGTGAACCGGCTCGATATAAAAGGGTATAAGTGATATTACCAAATAACGGTAGGGGTGCGCACGCACAGCATGGCGTCTGTCGCTTTACTTTATTCGAATAAAAGAAATGTTGTAAAGAAATCGATTACGATTCGCAGGTGCAAATAATATTATTTTTAAGTTGTAAAAAAGGGCAGGTGTTTTTTTTATTTATTTTTTTGTTAATCTGATTATTTCATTAAAATCCAATAATAAAACGATCAAGACTCTCCATTAATAATTAAGAAAGATCTAAAAATAAAACATGCTAGTGTATTTTTTATATTCTAACAATGATTAAATTCGGTCATCAAAAAACATCATGGTGATGCTCAATAAATGCTAATGACTTTATGTTTAATATAATAGCCAAAATTTGCGTGAACAATATGTAAAGAAAAATAAAGAATTGCGTAACTCTTTACTTTTTGTATTGAGTGAACTATAAAAATATATAAATAAGCTTTTTTACTCCTTTTTAAACTTTCACTATCAAAGTTCCTGATTCTTATCACACTGTTTATATAAAACAAATATTAAGCTTAGGTGTTTCAGTCAGAGCCACAGGCGGCCACTATCAATAAATAGAAACAATTTAAAACATCGATAACGTATACGTTTAAGATGCTATCTACCGCACAGAGGCACATCTCGTTTCATTTATTTCATTTACATCTAATGGTTATATGCATCAGAATTATGCGTACGACATGAAATATGAATTGCTCGTGATTTATTATAACTTTTTATCATTTTTAAATGGCCGCCATGAATTTGTGAGTGTAAATAGTGTTTGAATATTGATTTAACAAGATTTTAAGGGTATGTTTGTATTGAATTTGTTGAATAAAATTGAAATAAAAAAATACATTATTTTTATTCAAATTATAGAAAGAAATAAATGGAATACTTGATACTAGTAATAAAAAGATGTAAATACTAGGTATATAATATGTATTAAGTTTATACTAGAAAAGATATTATAGAAGATATCAAATAAATAATTGCTACAATATTCGAATGGAACAATCAAAGGATTATTTTCAGAGAAAAAGAAACTAATATAATAGAGCAAGTTGGAATAGTTATAGATTTCTTTGCTAGCCCACGGCCGTTTCCATAATGAGTTTACCAGAAAATTATACTCATACAATTAGTAATGTCCTATTTAAATGGACATTAATATACTACGAACGATACCCTCGAGCGTCTGTCAGTCCTGGATGCCAAGTTAAAATGACCCTTTCATAGCTCCAAGATTAATGATAACATACAGTTTTTAAGTATCTAACTATACTGGATGTAAATCTCTGAAACGCTATTCATTTACGTTGTTAAAATGATTGACATATTCAATTAGCGAGGTGACCGGGGGACCTCCCAACTCGGTCCGTAGACGTTTGTACGACCAATTTTAATAGACCTTCCTAACTTCCTACGTACAAATTTAATTTTGAAGCCCAATATTCAAGAGAGGGTGCAATAGAGATCTATTTAAACTGGTTGCTTGAAAATGGTAGGTCGTTTCGTGGCTTAAATGTTGTTTTCTGCAATTACTAAGGCAATAGCGTGTCTTTGATTTAATAGGCCTTTCAGCGATGCTTTGATTGAATGAAGAATTAGTTTTCATAATGCAAGACCATCTGTCTTCTATTTGTTATTACTAAATTAATGAATTTAATTATTGTTCAAAGTAATGGTTAATAGACTATGTATTATAAGTATTTACCATCTTTAAGCAACTCTCATTTAAAAGTATTGGTATTAACTTTTTATTTTCATACAGCTCCATTGCATTGAAAGATAACCTACACAGAATCTATAAAATCCGTCCTCCGTCTCCTCCTTTACCATAAAATGTTGCAATATTTTATGTCTGGTAAAATCTGAAACAATTTCACCATTCAAAAGAGCTTTCATTTAATGTAATTTTAATAAATATGATAGTGCTTAAAGCCAAATAATAACAAACTCAGAAATTATCTATTCTTGGCTCAAATATCTAAAATATAAGTTAATTAGAAATCTCTTAAAAAGTCACAAGCAAATGAAGCAGAAAAAATCAACAAAAAGTATGCACAGTACAGCACCACGCGGAGCAATGCACGTTCTATCTAAATGTAATTAACTCGAGATGTCTCTATCGAGTCCATAAAATTGGATCATGGCTTTCTTTAATTCGTTTTTATTTGATTTGTACGTTTGCATGGACAAAGGTGTCGTGGTGGGATTGATCGGAGTGATGAAGTCATTCGACACGGTTCTTGAGGACTTTTTTGTGGTCACAATAGCTGTTGATAGTAAGTTGGCTAGCTCTAAATAAGTTTATCGAATTGTATAGCTTTTCCAATGTATATTTGATTTTATTTTAGTAGGTGTAATAAATAAATGAAATTTTATATATCTAGTAACTTTTATCTAATAACAAGATTAAAGAAGATATAAATATATAGTTATGTACGAAACTCAAATGAACTAACTCAAAACTCAAATGTACTCGTAATTCTTTTTTAAATAGTTTCTTCATTTTTCAGGCCAAAATATTCTTAATTTCATACAGTGCGGTCTTCATCAATATTGCTTAACATTGTGTGAATATTCGTTTATCAATATTATCTCTGATACATTCATATGTGTTTTTATTTAGAATATAATATCGTTATTATGTTAAAAATATTATTTGTCCTTTAAATGAAGCCATGGCTTAATTAAACTTTAGTACCATTTCTATACAAATGGCACTCTATGGTCCACAGAATAAAACTGCAACAGTGGCTCAGCGGGCGCTGATTGCGCATGCATGACAAAGCTTCATTACATGCGTAATACCTTCTAGAGGTATATAGGAGTAATGACAAACAAAAATAGTACCAGCCATACACACACAATATTATATTAATTTGATATTTCCTCCATTTTCAGTTATAATTGCAAAAGGCGAAGAACGCGAGATTGTTAAGAAATGCTATGTAACTGTTTACCCTTGGATTTTAATAAGGAGTGTATTAAACGCAGTTCTATAGAGCACAGTACGATTCTTGTTTCACTTTTAGTAAAATTAATGATTAATAATAAAATCAGAGAATTGTTTTTTTAGTCAAGCTTATGTATGCTTACGAGCCAGTTCTCAGGCTCCTGAAAACCGACTTTTTCTTCAGGGAAAGGAAGAAAGAGCCGAAAGCAAAACAAATCGCTAATTCTGAAGGTCCAACATAACGGGACGAAATTTTCATATTATTGCATTTCATAGGCCCTCGATAAGTATGCAAAGTTTCAAATTAGATTAATTCAAAGTCTGTCAAAATCACGTTGATAATAATAAATGGAGATTTATTTGAGGAAATTATGCACAATATCCAAAAGGCGCAGGTTTCATATCTTTATTTTTTCTCTCTCTGACATCTTGCTGATAAATATATACTTTTCCACACAAACATACAATCTACTTCAATAAAAAATACAATCTACATAAATTCGCAAATAACAAATTACACAAATTGATAGTAAAAACGGCCCATCACCCAGTCACTTCGTAAAACTTAATAAAGCCAATCAGCACTTAAAACGTCGGCCATCTTGTGATCGTTGACGCTGTGCCCTGCAATAATCTCATTGAAAATGTTGATTAAGGCGAAGAGACGCGACTTAAAGCATTTATTAATAGGCTTATGATTGCGGGTTCTATTAAAAGTTATCACAACACGACGACGGGACGTAAGTTGATTTCCAGTGCTCTACCTGTCATAGATTATTTATGTCATGTGAATTTTATGGTCATTCTCTGGGAATTATATCTTATCACTTGTCTTCTTCGGTATATTTTTTTATTTTTAAGTATATTGTTTTTTAAATAAGTATATGTAGATATAACTTTTGTTTTCAAGTTTTCATAAATCACTGGGAACGGAGTGTCTTAACACTAGGTTTGTACCCTACTATATCCCGCATATAGCTAGAAGCTACCTAATGGTAATATTTGTTAATTTTTTTTAATAAAATAAAATTTAAAATAACAATTAAATAAAATACATATAACTTAAAAATGCGATATTATTTCTAAATAGTATTAGAATATAATATCACACAGACTATCAAACACGTCTACACCACCAAATCTCTGACGGACGAGCCCACTGTACACCCGAATGATTGAATGCGAGACCAAATTATAGGCTACGACTCCATGGACACCTTATTACCGCTCTCGAACTGTTAAAGCAATTTATCTGACATTTAAATAATTCCACCGCTCTGGAAGTAATGGAAGTAATGACGGTTTACTTAATGCTACGTGCGTTAACCTCAGTTTGTAGCTAAAGGATAAATCTGTCACGCACTCAATTACCACATGTCCGAATTTCTGTGTTGCCATTGTATTTAAGTGTATTTAAATTATTGTGTAATGAATGAGAGTCGATATGTATGTATGGCTTTCGGTTGTAACAACTTAATTCGATCGAAAAAATAATTTGCTTTTTTTATTTAAATGAAAATTGCAATAAGTGATTATATATGAGATATGTATAATGCATATAAATATACATAAGATTACTAAAACAAGCCTCTACAAAATCATTTATATAATATTCTTGTTCTAATAAGAAAATTAGATAGCATCTTATACAGTGTAACCCGGCCTTTACACTGGCAACATGTTATGAAACATAATTATGAACAAAGTCCGGTAGTTAATTATCCCAAATTGTTTAATGGCACAAACTTTGCAACCAGTAATAATATGCCGCAGGCATTCTCTTGATATTTTGTCTTTTTGTGCTATTTGTTATTTTACTAATTTTATAATTAAAATGTAAGCCGAAGTTTAAAGATTGTTTTTTTTGTTCTTTTCGAGAAAGTGAACGTTCTTTAACACGTAAGAGAAATTATAAAATTATCGATTAAATGTTCCTGTTCAGTTGTCTGTGTGTGAAGGTATGTGCAGAGATATATGATATTGAATTGCAATACTAGTTTGATACAGATAATATTAATTATGCAACTCAATTAAAATATGTTTAAAAAGGCCGGCAACGTACCTGTAGCTCCTCTGGTGTTACACGAGGTCGTGGGCGGCGGTGACCACTTACTATCAGGTGACCTTCGTTTGCCTCGTCTTCTTCCATAAAAAAAATATTATGCCTCAAGAATTTGACGGAAAGTGGGGAACCTTAGCTTCCCGAGTTCTCTATCTCTACTCTGCTATGTCCAGTACATAGCAGAAAATATATTTATAAAAATGCTAACTTAATTAATAACAAGTAGGTAGCTGGTAGGTACAATATCTTGAAACATTTTTAAAAATCATAAAATTACGTGCAGATGTTTCATTAATATTTGTCTATTATCTTAGTTACTGAAAAAAATATCATTTAATTATTTATTACTTACTTTAAACAAAATATTAACAAAATCGAACAATAAAAAATGTACAAAATGATGTAAAAAAATATTATTTTACTGACAAAATGCTTAACTAGAAACAAAATTTGTTCTCTACAAAATATAAGACGGTAAACAATGTAATGCGTGAATGTAACCGATTAATACCAGCTGCCAGGGCGAGTGATATCTCGATATAATAGCCCATTTCAATATCGATTTGCGTTCAAATGTGTTGATAGAGGGAAATCGCGTGCAATTGGTTTTATTAGTGCCGTTGTCGGCTATAAATCTTTTGCCATTAAATACAGAGAATTGTTACATCGTCTAATTTTTTTATTTTTCTCCATGTATTATTTTTTTTAAATGTCAAAATATAGATTAAGTAATATATTGCTTATCTGTACGACACATCTGCATTTGGTAGAGTATGACGAGAGATTAAAGTTATAGGCTTTTGTAACTTTACAATTGTATACATACATTATAGTCTACTATTACTCACTACGTACTTAGGAATAAATTAAACTTAACACCTGGAGCGTATTTGCCACCAGCATACTGTAAATAAACGTAAAGACGACAAAAAGTCTATTTAATTTCAAACTATCAACATATTCCAGCACTTATGAACACTTAAGTCAAAACTGGCCATTTAAATAAGTACATGCTATAATACCCCATACATACTTCCTTCTTGTCGGGTGCCGTGGATTGAAAATTATAGTAGAATTACCTTTCTCTACAAAACTAAAATTAAATAGTTTAAAGTAGTGCAGATATCTACATAATTATTTATATTAGCTCATTTACACACAGACATTACGCAAAGTATTCTGAATTATAGAGTTTTTCAGCTTTACATTTAATCCCGTATATACTACAAAAGAAAAGAGAATCTTTCTTTCCGTTCGAATTCGAGACGTTCTGTTAAATGGCAGAATTCAACTTCGCGCATTGTCTTTACAGAATGGGGATACAATCGAACTCACAATTGTCGCGTTGGAATTAAACGCCGTCCCTTTAGCCTAAAGAAGCCTCAACCAATACCTAATATTACCTATACTAATACTATTAGGTTACAAACGATGAACTTTTAACGTTAAAAAGTATTTTTCCCATATAATAGTAGAAAAATAAATATGGAGATGTACAAATATATATCTTTAAATTATATTAACATATTATTAAGTTGTATGTTTTAACATAACTACATATTTATTATTTATATTCCCACATGAACATACGTTTTAGCGTTAAAAGGCCGCCGTTTATATCTATACAATATTTATTTTAAATTCAGTGCTATAAAAATATATTAATTAAATAAATTACACAACATAAAAATCCTTTCCAATAATGTTAAGAGACTTATAAATAATTATGTTTAAAGTAATATTAATACAAGAGGAAATATCAATAAACTACATAAAACATACACATTAGCATAACAAATCATAATTATTAATAATTTTCTATAATTAAATAAATTTATATTAATAAATAGTTATGTCTACAATAATATACATTTTCTAATAATAACAACACTTCTTTATAAGGAA
The DNA here is from genome assembly GCA_000313835.2 of Heliconius melpomene melpomene. Lineage (NCBI taxonomy): Eukaryota > Metazoa > Arthropoda > Insecta > Lepidoptera > Nymphalidae > Heliconius > Heliconius melpomene. The sequence continues at coordinate 60,218 of HE671246.1, forward strand.
AATGCAATTAAAACCTGAATCAATTAGTTTAAAATATATGTTCGTAAAACCTATTCTTTTTTTTTCTTTGTTAGGGTTCCGTATCTCAAAACTCCTTATCGGGTACGTCCCGTGAAGAGTACAAGTAAAGAAAAAATAATGGAAAATTGCATTTATATTACAAAAACTACCTTACAAATTTGTATTTCTTTGTCATTTCATACAATATGAGTGTATATGCCTTGCAAATTTAAATGAGTAGAGAGAACCCTTAGTGAGCACATACGACTCGCACTTGGCCATTTTTTTTCTTTGCATTATTAATGAATCCATATTTTTAACGCTTCACTTACAATCCATGCAATTTAAAAATAATAATAAAATATTTAAACCTTTTTAAAAGAAGATTACGTCGAATTAGTTAATTATTACTTTCATAGAATTATAGTTAATAAGCTTTTAAACAAGGGTTAATTTTTATTTAAATAAAAAAATTGTATAAATTATATAAGCTCCACGCTGTATCCTGCACATAGAGAAGTAGACCAAGTTATCCACTAGGATACTAATTAAGACACTCGGTTCTCTACTTTCCGCCGATTTTCGAGTCATTGCATGTTGACGCGCGACGGCTTAATTGATAATTTTATTTAAATATTGTTTATTGTCTATTATTTACGTATTTTGTGGTTTATTATGAAGTTAATAAATAGTATTTCAACTAATTGATGTATATAAAATGTGGCACAAATAATGAACATAATTATAAAATTATTAAATGGAGAATAAAATAAAACGAAATCGTTAATAACACTTCTAACATATTAATAATGATAATAATGTGTATTTCCCATCATCTATCTATGCATATATAATATACTAGCGGACCCGGACGCGGCTACGCCTGCTTCAACTATAAGAATATTTATTAAATATATTCATGAAATTATTTTCAATTTTCAATACAATTAGTAAGAAAATATAAGCTTAAATAATCAAAAAGAATAATAAGTAGAGACATATTATTAGAAAAAAATATCTGAGTTATTGAAATAAACCAACAAAAGGATTAAAAGTAACTAAAGGATAGGTATTCTTAATAATAGAAAAAGTACATAAAGTTTTCCGTGCGTGCGTACATATACAGGGTGTCCCAGGAGCCAACGATAAAACGAAACCAGGTGATAGACCAAGTTGTGACAGTTATGAGAAAAATATAAAAAAAAATCTTTGTCATGTATTTTTCATATTATATTGATTTTAAAAAATATCACAAAAACCGACACCCTGTGATGGTCTTTCACGTCCCTGGACTACAAATATTACTCTTTCTTCATTTTTTTTTCTGTAATTGTAA
>HE671246.1:61653-93691 GCA_000313835.2 Heliconius melpomene melpomene
AAGCTTTAAATTTAAATTATCTTAGTTATAACATAAATATAAATTTATTAAAAAGTATTTAAGATTTCCCTAATTCGGTAGTAACACGAAATAGCGGACACTTGATAAATAAAATGTCTGCTATTTCGTGAATCGATTTATTGCAATTTTAAAAGAATTTTATGCTTCCATCTATTTTTTTTCAATAAAATGTTTAATTATAGAATACAAAAAAGCATATATTCAATGTTTTATTCGAATAACTTACTTTTGTCTTTCTACAACCTTAAGAAATTCTTACCCTAGTCTTACGGTCGCAAGCATCGCAGACACGTTACAATGCAGTTTGTAGCCAACTCTGCGTTTAAAATGTCGCTATACGCTCAATTTTATCATTAAAATATTGTTACTTAGTTTTTAGACAGTTGAAAGTATAAAGATTATATACCAATATATAGTTTCCGTAAATAATACTTAAATTGCTTATTATTTTTGCCAGAAGCAAAACTCACGAAACCACGTACTATCACGAAGTTACCGTCACTTACCTTACTTATAAATATATTGCAAGATTAAAAACTTAAAGAGGTTATTTTTAAAGAAAATTCTACAAAAAACGTAGGTACATGATGAAGGCCTTATGTGGCACAGGGGCGGTGACTGTAAATGCAACAGGTTCTAGACTAAATTCCCACTCGAGGAAGCGCTGAGTTCCGCCACTTAACACGTAATATTAATGCGTTCAGAATTTGGCGCAAAGTGGGGAACGGAAGTGTCTTACCATTATAGTATACTCATGGTCCCTCTGCCTAACCTACTGTTTGCTAGATATAGCCAGTAGGTACATTATACTATGTAAGAGTAGGTAAGCACAAAATTTGAATAGCTTTATAAAAATTTTGATTTATCTTAAAATAATTCAAATTCTGCAGTCAGTCACACTTTGTGTCCCTGAACCGTGGTCCAGGCCTAAAATTTTAAAGGTATAATTGAAATATTTTTTAAACTTATAAACGAGCGACTTAAAAAAAATAAGAAAAAACCCTTAAGTTCGTACACAATATTAATATTAGAACCAATAACTTTACAAAGCAAACGGTCATCAAAATGGCACAAATAAAGATAAACACACCTAAGATTATCCGAGGGCGGCGTCGAAGTCGGGATGAAGCAATTTGTTGTAATCAAGGGACAATCCCTTGCTATTAACTTTGTCGGCACTAGTAGGTAGCATTACCCGGAAACTCCGCTCTTATTATAAACATAAAATTAGTCTAATTAAGCCATTATGCAATTACGTCCAGCTGCAGAAAAATGTATACTATTTTATAAATAAAATATTACAAAGTTGTTGGTTTGTAATTTGGTACAGGTATATGAATGTAACGGAGATTCGCAAAGATAATAATATAATTACTAAATGAATATGTATTTAGTATTAGCAAATGTTTAAGTTTAAGTTTCATACTATGTTAGATATCGACAATGTTTGTTTTTACAATATACTTAAATATAATATTCTCTTACCTATAGGCTATGAAAAGTATGGATACCCAATTTTTAAAAAATCTTAGTGTTATAAGCGTTTTCGTTAAAAATGCTAATTTTTGAACGAGTTTGAATGCTTTTTTATTATTTTGGATACAAATTCAACGCCGACGAGAAATATGTTTACCCTGAAAGTATCAATCGCGGTCATACCTATTTCTTCGGGTGCTGTCCTCACATGCACAAAGTCCTCATACGGCGTATTTGGTTCGATACTTGTCAAGGTGAGGGTAAAGGGTATTGTATATAGACACGGGGGGTCGCAGGGTTGAATGTGCAGTGAAGAAAAATAATTATGGTGTACGATGTATGAATAAAAGGTATTTTCTTTAAATAAATCACATATATGTCGGGTGTACTAATGTAGATGGATGTCTTGTCAAATGTGGTAAATTTGTATTATCTCAATTCTCATTGGACGTTTTGTTTAATTTTCTTTATGAAATCTAAATTTCAATTTAAAAGGCCATCGTTGTGCAGTGGCACTAACGTGTAACTATAAACACGACAGTTATGGGTTCAAAGATCAATCCTATTATCAAGTATTTTTTTATTTGTATATTGACATAAACCTTAATACCATGACCAACAGCACTTACAGAAATAAAAGAAAAATGAAATAGGTAAATAAAACACCGAAATCACATTCACAATTTATTACAAATCATTCAATTATTTTGCTTTGATTCCTTAGCGTTTTGCATTGCCTGGGTCAAATATAACTTGGCCAGACTCTGAGAACAAAACTGGCTTATATGTTGGCTGTAAGTATTAATTTGTCCTGCGACTATCATAGGGTTGAGCCTTGGTGGTACAGTATGGGGCTTGAACAGTTTATTCACATCTTCTTCAGGTAATGGCGGTTCATCCTTAGCAGCCCTTATAGTGTTCTCTTGAGCTCGTTTCATAAGCCATCGGTATTTGTCTTGTTGCTGACGTACAACCAACTGTTGGTAGCGGTTGAATTTAATGGCTTCTTGGTTGAGCTCATCTACACGTTCCATTAGACTGCGTAGTTGACCTGTAATTATATAGTAAATAATTAATTGTAATTATAATTAATGTCCCGTGGTGGTGCAGCATCATAGTGTCTGACTATAACTGCTACTATAACACTGAGGTTTCAATTTTAGTTTTCATTTTTCATTTGTAACAAGTGCCAACATGCAATATCTCAGCAAAAGTTCCCAAGAGTTAAATCACTCACAGAGGTTTTAAAATAGACGCACAATGTAGATTATGTTCTTAAATTTACAGAAATAGAGAATAGGACACACAGAAAAACAGACAGACGTTCTCAATAAAATCTACACTTAAACATCTATACCTAAAAAAGAACTTGCTACAGATACCCTCAAGCACAGAAGCCGTTCCAAGGTCCAGGAACTTCGACCCCTCCTCCTCAGGTATCATCTCAGACAGCTCGGACATCATGATATTAGTGAGCGGTGAGTTACGTATCACTATCGGCACTTCTATGAAGAGGCTCTCATACCCTATCTTCAGGTTACGCAGAGCTTCTGGTGTGTAATCCCTCTCTTTGTACATTGCAATTGCCTGGGGGATAAGAAATAGAATGATAAGATAGATTAAAGTGTGACTATAAACATGACTGGTTGTGGGTGTCCTCCCCACTCGAGGAAATAAAATGTTTACTTAAATTTATATTTCCTTTTCTTCCCTCTAGTGACGAGGCAAACCGCGACTTGGAGTTCTGCAACTCAACACGCAATGCCTACAGAATTCGGCGGACAGTGTGGAATGGATTGTCTTAACACTAGGTTCCCTCTGCTTACCATGCTGTGTGCAGGATACAGCATGAAGCTGACTTGATTTTGACATCATGTTTACCATGATGATAGTGGATTTGACTCTTAGATGGTAGAATGAGTTATTTTCATTGCCTCACTTCTGTAACTAGACTTAACATGCATGTCTCAGAAATTAGGCAGTATATGAGGAATGGAGTGTCTTGAATCTAAATAAATTAAAAAATTACCACAATTTGTTGTTTATCATGGACATGGACACTAGAATTGTGGTGTTCTAGTTTATAACTACAAACAATAGTCGCAATTTTGATTTCCATTTTTAAGGAATGTTTATATTTAAAAATATTTCTGTTACATAGAGTTAAGGTGATCAGTTGGTTAAAAAGCTGTTTGTTCTAGAATTTTTCTAATGATAGTTCTACACTGGCCAATATCCAAAGGATCAGCATGATTTTACTGTAATCCTCTAATAACTGTACTGCACTGTAACCCACTTTTTCATCAATCTTACCTGAGGAGTCAGACGATAAGCTTTCAAAGTCAGGAATCCCCTTGCAGATTTCTTAGTGTCATATATAACTACAACACTCTCTTCAATTGATGTCTGGTAATGATATTGTGACTCTAACAGAGATTGACTCAAAAAGTTGCCAACATCCGCACTTTGATACCTGGAAAATAATATTTTATTAATTTATGAAAAAAAGAAAGAAGAGAACCTAGAGTTAAGACACTTTACTCTTCACTTTCTACATAATTTTTGTACATTGGATATTGAAAATTTGTTTTTGTAGTGTTGGTAATCATGACCATCCTTTATCTTGTTATCAAAGCAAAGACATGAAAATATTTTGTTCCCCCCAAGTCAGAATCAAATACACAATTGTGTTTACTGTAAGATGATGACATAACAACGACCAGGTCCTTATAGTAATTCAATATACTAAAACCTAATTTTAGATTACTTTAAAACTCAGATATTTTATAAAAACAATTCAATACTAGGAGAAAGAAAACTAAAACTAAACTAAAAAAATAAAATCTTAAACATATTTGTGTTGTTAGCGTGCAGGTTTCTCAAAATAAGTTGTATCTGAATTATTGGCTAGTGTTTGTATGGGACCAAGAAACACAATGTCAAATACTGCTAAATTCTGGTTTACAGGTAAAATTAATCTCATTCTGCTCATAGCCACAAAGATTTATTATACAAAAACAGTTATCTCACCATCCAACATGGAAATGATCAACATTAACTCTTCGGAGTCTCCTCATCATGTCCAGCTGGTACTCCTCTTCATCCATAGTGTCATCATGCTTGGGGAATGGAAAGCAGTTTGTAATCTCTAGACGGTTCTCCACAACTAGCCCGAGGAGCGCACCCTGGGCAACTTCCATGTTGCTGTAAGATTCTTCATGGCAGTGTTTCACAATTTTCATCACCGCCTGTAATTTGTTAGTGATTTTTCTTAGAAATAACCAAAATTAATACATTTATAAGAACAATAATTCTACTACACAAATGTTTAAATATTATGAAAACCTTTTATATTTAAAAAAAAACAGTATCTTTATCCATATTTATTAGTGAAGATAAAATATTTTCAAATTGTTAAAATAATTTATTTTGTTACTTTATGCTTTCTAATAAAACTAAAGGAGCCAGTAACTGTAATTAAGTTCAATACCCTTGAATCTCAACGTTCACAAAACATTGTATAATAGAAAGTGATGTGAGCTTCCCAAAACAGTCCATGAGTCATAAGTCACCGCAGTTCACAGGTAAATAAACGAAATTAAGGGTATTATAACCTATATTACTATGTCTTGTAAGCTTCCTTAAAAAATATGTAGCGACCTTCGTAAGTGATATTACATCTGGAATTTGGGAATTCTTGACAAATATTTATAATTCATATAGCAGAAAGATAAAATAATAAGCGAAATCGGGAAAATAATGTGACGTGTCAACACAATTAGAAGAAAGAACCTAAGGGAGTATTAAAGTACGTAATTCATTGTCCAATAAATAACTAATTTCACTTACCAATCCATCGCACTGCACATATGTAATTGCAGCCTCATTTTCAGGAACGCGTCTAGATGCTGCAGCGCGACTCGCCATTTTTAAGTTAAAAAGGCGATTTAAGTATCACGACTTTGACAGCTTAGCTTTAGAGCATGTTTACTACAGATATAGATTATTTCTTGTTATACCAACCACAGATTATACTCAAATTTAGACATAAATACCGACTATCGGCATATTTCAAAATACATATTTTCTGCCACGTTTTGTATCGACACAATATTAATATCTTTACTTATATTTATACAGCTGATTTAAAAGGTTTTGTTAACATTGGAATGCCCGTACCGTAGATTACCGTGATCCTGTCAAATAAAATCAGCTGTCAAATGTTATTCTACCAATTAAAGGAATTATTTTTTCGCATAATAATAAAACATTTCATGGTTTTATTTATTTATCATATGTTTACTCAGTGCTACATGATTTTGTTAAGTGAAACTGAAATAAATATCAGCGCGTTTAATTGTGGTTATTAGAGAAATGGATGAAAGTGAATTGTAAGCGCCTTAATTGGTCATAATGTTACGCCTAGTTTTTAAAGAAGTAAGGAGAAAATATTCTTAAAATGAGTCAGCATAAGTTCTGGAGAGGTATTACAGCTTTAAAAATACCATCTTCGCAGCAAGTACCTGACAAAATTGTGAAACTTTGTTCTTTGAATGGTGATTTCATTGTTTTAGGAAATGACCATGGCCTTTATTACTGTACTTTTAATGAAGATAGTTTAAGCTTTAAAAAAATTAGTGGTATTTCTGCCATAGACATATCATACCATAACGATATCCTTTATGTAATTGATACACATGGACGTCTGTACAAAACAAATTCTGGTTTCAAAAACAAGGAAGAAATAATTGTTAAAGAAGATGCAAAGTGTTGCCCTCATGGTTTTAAAAGTAACAGCTACAAAGTAAAATTTCGAAATGTAGTGACAAGTGATTTTGGTCAACTATTTATAAGTAGTGATGGCCACCTGTGGGGTTCAGGTATTATGCCCCAAATCTCTTTAGATACTATCAATATTAAGAAAGTTCCGTTTTTTGAAGGAAGAACAGTCTACAGTGCATCTATAGGTCAAAATTTTGCTGCTGTGATAGCAAGAAAAAATGTTAGACAATCTGGCAACTGTGACACTGATAGTGAAAATGATGATGAAGAAGTATTCGCTTCTAATTGCTCTCAGTGCCAAACTATTATAGGGTTAGCCTCCCCAGCTTCAGTACCTTCATTATCTGAAACCTGTCCTCTAGGTGTCCATATAAGTAAATCTAGTGAAGACTCAAGTAGTACTACAGCTCCCCAGACTGACGTCCATGTGGATGCCCAAAGTATAACAGAGGATTCTAGTCCCTCTTCAGAAGAATCCAAAGTTGCAAAGTGTGAAGCCATACAATATGTAAATAATGATTTAGAGTTAGATAATAATGCAGTCTTGGAAAATAATGAAAATATTGACAGCGAAAATGTGGAAACCCCTCATGAAAGTACAGAAAAATTAAATAATATTTTTATAAATACTGATGCAGCCCGGCAATTTCTTAGTAGACAGTTATCATGGGTATCAGCAGGAGAAGATTATCTGGTTGAGTGTACAGAGAAGCCTACAAGAATAATCAAAGAAAATGTTTCAAATCTTACTAACTTAGTATATGAAGGAGTTAAAACTGTAGGAGATAAAGTAGCTACTTTATCAAGACATGTTAGCGGTAGCAGTGATAATAATGACACAGTTGAACTTCCAATACAATCATTTAATGATGAAGTAAATTCACTGATGTATAGTTGCATCTCAACTAAATTTGAAGACCTTCAGTTCTCCACCAGCACAATTAGTAGTGAAAAAGAATTTGAAACCACCAGAAAAAATGAAAATCTTAAAAATATGTCTAAGCTAGGAAAAAACATATTAGCAACAGAATTATGGACTTGGGGTGACATATCACATGGACAATTGGGTATAGGAGATACTGTAAAAAGAATTAAACCAATGATTGTAATGAGTTTATCTGGTTTTGGACTTCAAAAGGTTTCTTGTGGGAAATGGCACTGTGCAGCTTTAACTTTAGATGGCCGTCTCTTTTTGTGGGGCTACAACCACTTTAAGCAAGTTAGCTTTGATTCCAGAGATGATAAAAGTGGTCCAAAACAGTTTACGGAAAATTCTGACAGTGATCGCATAAGGGACATGATAGCTACAGATAATCATACTCTTGCTTATACACAGAATGAAAATATCTTTTACATGGGAAAACATACAGATAGTTTTACAGAAAGTGTAGTCAATCTAAATAAGAAGGTAGATGAAGAATCCCATGAAAATGATAAAGATGTGACACTTGTAAAGGAAATTCATAATTTTAGTAATAAACCTGAAAATTTATGTTATCATTGGAGAGTTTTATCTTCAGGCAATATTAGTTATTGTTCTGTTGAAGAATCTACTATATGCCCAGAGTTCCAAAACTTGTCAATTGCTCAAAGATATTTAGAAGAATTACTTCTTATTTATCAATTGTTAGTTAAGCCTTTTCTAAAGAAGAGTAAAGCAATAGCTTCACATTCCAATGTATATGAAACAGTTTGTGATATTTTTGGTGACATATTAAATGTTAATGCTTTGAATGTTCTATCTACCTGGCAGTATGCTGAGAAGCATATACATGAATGTGATATTTCATTGATAAAAAATTTAGAAGAGTTTATTTTTTTGTATAAAAAGTATTACATAGCTATAAGCAATTTAATTGTTATTGGTGGTTTCGCTCATATAAACAATATTGTTGATGTACCATCAAGTATTTATAATTTATTTAGTGATCAGTTACCTACTAATAAGCAGAAAAATAATAAGAAAACTTTAGAGGCAGTGGTAGGACTAGCTTTCGTGCAGCCTTTAACAAGGTTAAGCTCATACAAGTGTATAGCGCAGTCACTTCTGCGTCATAGAATGAAAAGGAAAAAAGAAGAATCTAAATCAAATATAGAAGAAAAAATAAGTAAAGTTATTTCTTCATTAGACATCTTAATTGAAGAACAAGAGAAAAAACGTAAAGAAGCTGATGTTACGAAATTATTTTGGGAAACAATAGGGAAAAGTTTGGATCAATATAGAACTCCAGAAAGACGCGTAATAAGAGAATCTAAATCACGTCCGCTTAATTTAGTAAATCCAGGAAGATTTAGCAGTCACTGGTTCGTACTTTTCGATGACTTGTTCGTCCATGTCAGTGGTAATTCACCCAGTATTCACCCTCTAGAAACATTGTGGGTCGAAACTGTTTCCAATACCGACTCTGTTCAGAATGCCATACACCTTACAACTCCTGAGGAATTAATATGTGTAACAACAACATCAGAAGAAGAAAAAACTGAATGGATACATTGCTTGAATTCTTCAATACGAACAGTTTTAAATAAAGAATCTACTTACAAGCCACCAGCAGTACGAACAGCTAGTTACACGTTTTCTAATAAGAACTCGTTCTACAAAGAAGCCAAATATAGCGGCAGGTGGTTAGATGGCAAAATACATGGGAACGGCAAAGTAGAATGGCCCGATGGAAAATTTTATGTGGGGCAGTTTCAACTAAACACATTATGTGGTCACGGTAAAATGGAAATCCCTGGAGTAGGCAAGTAATAAATGATAATAAGTTAAATAAAAACTTAAAAAATCAGCTTCACGCTGTGTCCCGCACACAATAGAGTAATCAGAGGGAACCTAATGTTAATACACTGTATTCCCCATATATAGTATATATATAATAAAGTTATTATATTATTAATATATTCCGCCGAGTTGCCTAGTCGGAACTCGACGCCGCCTCTGCCTCGACGCCAGAGCAAAGGAATTAAAATATTAATTTAAACAAATATCCTCGAGTGGGGATTGAACTCACAATTGGTCGCGATTACAGTCATATACTTTTGTCCCTGGCCTCAAGTTAAAAAAAAATACATTTCAGCGTACCTGTAAAGTACAGAAAAAGAGCTAAAAAGATATCTAAATATTCTAATACACAATAATTCTTATCAAAATAATATAATATTTCAGGATTATACGAAGGCCAGTGGAAAGATAATTTACAAAGTGGCTACGGCGTTATGAAGTACACTTCTGGTGACATTTACGAAGGCTACTTCAAAGATGGTCATCCCCACGGGCATGGTATAAAAAAACAGGGTGATTTTACATCTTCAACTGCAACCATATATACGGGGGAATGGGTCGCTGGCGTCAAACACGGTTATGGTGTGATGGATGATATAGGAAAAGGGGAAAAATATCTTGGCAACTGGGCCGATAATAAGAAACATGGCTGCGGTTTAATTGTGACGTTAGATGGTATTTACTATGAAGGATTGTTTACGCAAGATACGCTGACGGTGGGTATTGCTTATATTATGTAATTATATGCTGCAATAACTTGGACATTCGTATATTATGAGTGAGACATTATACTATGATTGCAGAACATCCCAATATTTTAAATATCATTAAAATATTGCTGGTTTTCGATGTATTTAGTTTCTTTTAAATACTGCTTTAAAGCAGAAGAAAATATTCCATTGTTTATCTTGGTTGATCGGCGAGATAGACGTGGAATAATATATATTTAATCATATTTTTTATTTTTCATGCTAAAATTGAACTCCACATCACTTTATTTAAAACAAGAGTCACAAAAAAGTTATTAAATATTAAAACGTAATAATTTTGCTAATCTTTTTTCTACTTATAGGGTCATGGCGTAATGGTCTTCGAAGACGGCACACATTATGAAGGTGAATTTCGATCTGCAGGTGTCTTCTCAGGGAAGGGGGTTTTAACGTTTTCCAGTGGAGATAAAGTCGAGGGCTCCTTAAATGGTGCTTGGACTGAGGGAGTAAAGATATCAAATGGAGTTATGCATCTAAATGTATCCAATCCTGCCCCACCGCCCAATACGAAGCCAAAGTAATCTTATTTATTTAAATATGTTAAAAAAATTAAGGTCATTTGTTAATTTGATCCCCTTTATTGCTTTGGTAAACACAGTCCATTGTTGAGCAATTCGAATTCGGGAGAAAAGCAAAAAAACTGCCTTAACACTAATTTAATAAAAATAATGATGTGTGATTTATTTTTATATAAAGTTTTGGTTTTTCGTATAAATAAAACTTACGTCTTAACTTAAAAGCAACACTTTGAAATAAAATTAAAAAACAATTAACAAAAATAAATAAATCACTTATAATTTGTTATTACAATAAATTTTTCTTATAATTTGTTCATGTCATTAGTAACCTAACAATTTTTCTTTTTACTTTACTATTAATAATAATTCTTATAAATAAGATTAAACCCAGCATTTAAAAGAAAGAATGTTCTTTATAATTATAATTAATTAATTCTAGCTCATTCGGAAAACTAAGTGTCGCGCCAAATAATAAATGGAATGCGATATTTCGTCAATGTTTCCAAAGCATAGGAGTTTCTGAGACCGCCCTTACTCCGAACGGCAGTCACTTCGCGAATGGCACCTCATATTCTGAAAACGTTAAAATATGGCAAAATGTAGCAGTTGCTATATCGTGTTCACATAAAGAGAAACACACGAAAATTAGTGTCAAGAAATCTAATAATTCGGAATTAGAGAAGTCAGTGGATTGTTTAGAAGTTATACCTCACTTTGGTCAGAAAACGCTCACGTCGAATGATTATACGGAGTTAAAGCTGTATTTACATAATGTAAGTATAAATGATTTGTGGAATTTAGATATCATATTAATTAATTGTTGTTGAAGATTAAAACGATTCTCTTGTTTCTTTCACGTTTATCCTTCCATTGTGACTTGTTTTAAGAAATGTAAATAATTTCTCGATTATTGTATAATTTCACTGGCATTTAAAGGAAAGAGCCACAAAACCTAATGTATATCATATGGGCTTTACTTTTTATTATATATAGGAATTGACGTTAGATGTATATTATCTGATACTTTTCTTCTTTTTTTATATAAAATCCATCATCAACTTTTTTAAGAATATTATGCTGATTCGGTTCTCTAATTTACCTCCCTTTAAACCCTACCAATCTGTTTTTCAACTATTTAACAATTTATCTTTTAAAATCCAATTAGGCATGTGAATCCACCCACCACCCACTCGGCCAACTGGTCCTAAGTCTTACAAACGCGTTCAACACTACCTACGGTGGTGTGAGGGTGCATCCTTTACTCTTGAGCCACGCTGTGAAGGAATTAAAGAGTATTACTTCAAGATTGTACCAAGTTGTTAGACTTTTGTTTCCTTCGCTCCCAATAGAAGGAACTGATGTAGTGTTGCCTTTAAGTGGTAAGGAGGACATGGAAGGGGTGGAAGATAGTAATCCTATTGATGGGTGAGTTAAAGGTTTAGCATGAAATACGTGTTATTATTATTATTATTAGAGATGCCAACGTGACGCAGTGGCCAGGAACCTTCCGTTGTCCCATTTTCCGCCGAATTCTTGAGGCATTCCGTGTTGAGTCACTGAACTCAACCTCTGCTTCGTAACCGGAACGTAGAAATGCAAATAAATCATTCCACCGTGGGGGAATCGAACGCACAACCGTAGCTTATGTTTCCATATTTAAATAGCTAGCTTATGTTTCCATATTTAAATCGCAGTGAGGTAGTATCGGCCGCATCCCTGCTGCAGCCGGCGCTGCTACCGCGCGTGCACCCCGCGCTCTTCGTGCTGTACGCGCTGCACAACAAGCGGGAGGATGACCTCTACTGGCGGAGGCTCCTTAAGTGGAACAAACAACCGGATATAACACTTATGGCGTTTTTGGGGATTGATTCGTGAGTTTTTTTTTTCATTACATTACTAAAGCAAATTTACTTTCTTTAAACAATAGGCCAGTAAAGAAAATCTAAGTGCCAAGACATATTATATGCCATATGATATGGACACATATGGCGTGCTATGTGACGAACGCGACGTTACCTTAATAGTACGTCGACGTAAAGTTTTAATATCTTCTAATTGTGACTTGAACCCACAATCATCACGCTATTAGATGCTATTCCACTGTACTAAGATGATCTTATAAAATAACTCTACCCTAAAAATACAAATCCTACACGATGGATTTTTTTACAAAGTAAATATGAATAAAATATAAGCATTCCCAGATGGAATGATTATATTATATGCATTTCTTGTTAAGAAAGTAAAATCCAACAACACCGATATGTATAATCTATATTTGCATTATTACTTCTACCAGAAAATTCTGGACAACATCATCAATAAACCCCACAACGTCACCAACGTTGTCTCCCAAAAGAGAACAATTATTTAACGAAGCAGTTGAAACACTACAACAATTGAAAACAACATTCTCCCCGATAGAAAAGTTACTTGTAATAAGAAGTACATTCCAGAAGATGACAATTGCTGTTCAACAAGAGTTGGGTGGGTATATTTTTTGGTGTGTTTCTGTACAATAAAAATGAGCGATAAACATATTAGGACTATGTAAATAGTTGATGTAAATTAAAGGACAAACATAGATAAAAATAACAATTATTTTTATATGCATTGTTTTATTCTTCCCCAGGTCAACACTACTTGTGGAGTATGGACGAGTTGTTCCCAGTTTTCCACTTCGTAGTAGTTCGAGCTCGAATATTACAACTTGGTTCAGAAATACACTTTGTAGAAGATTTCCTTGAGCCGGGCATGCAGCACGGGGAACTGGGCCTAATGTTTACTACTTTAAAGGTAAAAATAATAAAAAATAATCTTATTGATATATGTGGATAAGATTCGTTATATCGTTGCGTACTTGTTTTCGCTAAACATTTCAATAATCATTTTGACATTTTGAACAAAAAAAGGTGGAACTGAAAGTAAAACCATATTACTATTTATTTTTCTTAATGATGTGGAAAGGAACCAATCGCTGAAAAGAAATCGTTTTGTGTATAATGTCCATTACGCGAAATAAAAAGCTTTTATTGTAACATTTTCTAACTAATTTAATCTTTTATTAAATTATTTTGTCTTGTATTAAAAATGTAATTCAATTATATCTCTTCAATTACAGGCATGCTATTTCCAAATATTACAAGAGAAGATGTCCATCAACTCGTAATTTAGTAATAATTTTAGCTTATTTATATAATACAGTAGTGCGTCGATTATCCGAACCAATTAAAGTTGTTAATTGTAAGCATAGGTGATCGGATTTTTCTTCGAATAATCGAACTTCATTCAGATCTACACATTTATTCTTACTAAAATTAAAACCATATTTACATGCATAATTATATATTTAATCACAAATAGGAATTAAATATGAAGTACAAATAATACCACATATACCGCGGTAAGTAGTTTGGATAAACGGTCGTTCAATTATTCAGTTGACGTTCGGATAATCGACACTACTCTATAATACTATAACAATGATCTCGCAATAATTATTAGGTGCGCTTAAATGTTTTGCAAAAATAACGCTGTGTTCGTGTTTAGTCCTTAGAGGTAAACTTTGAGATTCCATTTTTAATATTATTAATTATAATTCTATGACATTTCGCAAAGTATTGTTATAAATTTATAAATAATATTATAGCCCAAAAATTATTATTAGAAGTAGTTATAAATTCGAGAATTTTTTTTCGAAATGCTTTATTTAAAAAAAAATAAAGAATCAAAATTGCAATAAACATGTTGTCATTAATATAAGTAAAATATAATTTACAGAAACCTACATAGGTCATATGAATACATATTATATTTATTATCGTTTATTTTTTTACAATGGAATACTTTAAAGACTAATTTATATTTGGTTGCAGTTTTTTTAATATCATAAATAAATCGTTTTGTGTGAATATGTGAATTACTTTTATATTAAAATTTGTGCCAAAGAAAGCAATATATTGGATACGTAAATTATTTAGGCTTGGCTTAAATGTGTTACACCCTATTTACTTTTTTTAGAAAAAAAATGTAGATATAAGCTTGTTATGTCTAAAAATTTGTTAAGTATCTACTATACTTATTGATGTTAGTTAAGCTGAAAATCGTTTCTATCTGGGGTCGTTGCATTAATTAAATTTATTCATTTATTTCGAACTTGTGGTAATCGCGACAGGTTGGTTAACACTAGGTTCCCTGCCAACTCTGCTATGTGCGGGATACAGCATATATATTTTTTAATTTAATACCAAATTAGTACATACATTAAATTTTAAGTTATTAGGTATGACGTAGTCATTCTTTTATTGTGCTTTAATAATTTTAAGTTTTATCCATTTTAATTTCTTGCCATGCATGCTTGTGCATGCATTTTTTTTACTTAAGTGGTTTCTTTTTACTTAAGTTATTTGTTACATTGAATAATGTTTTATTTTTTATCTGAATAACTTATAGGTATGTCGATTATAAAATGTTTTAATTGTTTTTTTTTTCTTTTTTAAAAAAATACAATAGTCAAAGCGTGAGTACAAAATTTAATTATATCAAATGGTTTACAATGTAAATAATTTGATAAAATAAAATAAATTAATAATTTATATAAGAGTTTTTAAACGAAGTGGATGTTCCCGAAGTCCTACTACTGTTATATTATATCTTTAATATCATTATTTTTCCAAATAATTCATGGCCATAAATTGATATTTTTTATATATATTTTTTTTTTTCATTTATAAATATCCGTAATTAATGTAACAGCAAGATTTAAATTCCTTCATCCCTCTTCGTTATTCACTTCTTTATTTAAATAAACTACTTCAAGCTCACCCAGAATAATGGCAAAGTTTCCCCAAACAGAAATTAAACTTTTAATAATTCCAGCAGCTAGTGTTTTATCAAACTTTATATATTATGTATAAATTAACGATTCTTACCTCCTGAAGTATGTATTATAACATTTCTAATAATTTCATTATTTTTTTAAATTACTTAGACAACTTCTACACTAACGTCTCTCTCACTTTCACAATAATAATATACTTCATATAGAAAATAACCAAAATAAATAAATATGATAAGAAATCTACAATTAAATAGGTACGCCTAAGATTTAGAGAAAAGTTTTATTCATAAATTTACGTATGTATTTACGTACAAATTTATTTTCACAATTCAATACTCCGAAATAAGTGTTCTCACGCACAAGAGGCCATTAGTGAATACTTAAATAGTTTAACAATTTGCGAACAATTTTTTTTCTATGAATATAAATGATAAAATGATGAACGAATGTTTTTGTTATATATAGCAACTTGTTATAAAATTAAGTACATATACCATATCATGAGAGTGAAAATGATGAAACCTATTTATATCTTAGACAGTAAGGTAGTGTGTAAATTTGAAAAAATATATTTATTAAATTTCAATAAACGTTTAGAAAAACTGATTTGATGTTATTAATCACCTTTATCATTTTTTTAACCTTAATTAGTGTGTTACCTTATTTGTTAAATGTTACCTTTTTTGTATTGAGGCAGTAGCAGGAGAAGACAGTTTGTCATGAGTTACTTCATTCTCTAGTAGAAAAACGGGGCGTTAAGTTTCGCCACACAACACGTAATGTTAAACATCGAAAATTGAGCGATAAGTGTTATAAATTCGTTTTAAGATATTCATCTTAACTAGCTGCTTAGCTTGCTAAATAAATTATGAAGCAGCAAAATACGATATCTATGCATAAAAGTACACTAATTAATCGTAATTATATTATAATAATTAAAAATTAAAACGTAAATAATACACACATACTTTATTAAGGCTATTTATTTCATTCCTATAAAATAACATACCAAATGTCTCTTTTGTACAACATCATATCAAAAATGTACACCATATTATATAAATTTCGTGTCGGGTAAATGTTACCCATCGATTCCTATTTCCTTGATATTACATATAAATATTATAATTATCGTTCGCTTATCTAATCTCTGATAGGTAAAAACTTGTTATAGGTACTGTCGTGTAACTTAAAAATATAAATATATATATATATATATATTACAAAATTTGTGTAATAAAACAAACGTGAGCTCTTAATAATTTTAATTGGAAAATTATTTTTTGATTAAACATTTAAGTAACACAAGTAGAAAAGAGTCGAAAACAATTTGTAAAAGGACAAAGATTACTTAAACTATGGCGTTAAAAAAAGTAATTAAAAATTACACGACAAGTCCACACTATACAGATATATCTACAATATGCCAACACCTATTTATTGTATTTTACATAATACAAATCAAACGATATACTGTTCACATAAATTCCAAACATATTGCACTCCTCTAAAGAACTGGAAAATATTGTTGTATTTCAAGCATAGTATAAGAAATATTTATAAATAAACGAATTCTGATTTAACTATAACATTTAATGTGACATCTATTCAGTACTATACAAATCGGATAATAGCGTTTTACATACAGAATCTAGTGCAATCATTTTTTTTTCTATTTACTAATAAATATATTTTCATTAGAAGCTCTTTTAAGATTTAAAGGAAGTATAAAAATTCGTAGCTAAAATCTATAGTTAAATAAATTTAATATTAAAATGTCTGCATGAACTTTTTTTGCTGACGGTACAACCCTAGTCTCGGGTCGTACTGTGCGGCAGTGGCCCAGGTGGGAAGCTATTATTAAGTATAGTCAGGGCGTAATAGTGGATTCAAATATTCTTTTTCATTCTATTGTAAATTCTTTTCAAACTCGTTAATTTTTAAAGCAGTGAGGTGAATATTCTGAAGCATTTTTTGGACAAAATATCTAATAACTTCAAAATGTTAACTTATAGCCCATAGTGACCCATAAATATTAGAGGAATACGTGGTCAATCTAATTCAATATAACTGCATCAAATCCTTTATGAATATAATAACAATATATTTTTTAGACATTTGTGATTCTATTGAATACCCTCTTCCGTAACAGACATGACTATAAATGTGAATTAATGAAAAAAACAATATTTTCAATAAGCAAGTCCATATACTTAGGTATGTTCTGCATAAAAACTTACATTACAATTATATGTATAATGAATCTATTTTCAGCCACTGCATAGTGCATACTATTACTTTGTACTTTGTTCACAAGCAACTAAACTGTTCGAACAGAACTCGACTATAGCACATAAAAAAAATGAAATATTGCCAACATAAAAATAATTTTCATTTATTATTAACAAGTTAAAACTTATGTATATAAAATAAATTATAAAATAGATAAAGCGCGAGGCAGCAGTGTAAAATATCTGAATTCAAGACACTTAAAAGAATGACATTATTTATGCTATTTGACACAAGCAATTTTTCTTAAAAAATCGTTAAATTCTCTCATATAAACCAATCAATTAGACGTTAAATATTTAATTTCATCTTATTTTCCACAAACTGCCTCGCATCGGCCAATGATTACTTTCAGTAACTATTACCTTGTACCTAATACGTTAAAAATGGCTTTTTCTCACACAAAATATGGCTACCATTGCAACTGGTTCGCGAAGCACCGGGACATTATAAAAATCGAGTTCCGTAATTTATACATATAAATATATAAATGTAGGTTAGACAAAAAACAAACAAACATTATTGCGTTAATCACTATTTCGTACAACTTAATCTAATATTAAATTACAGTTAAAAAAAATCGCAATCCTAATCATATTGTAACAATAAATTTTTGACATATGTATAAAAAAGAAGTTGATAACGTAAAATTTATATTACATCATAAGGAGAATATCAATTGATTTTTATTGCATGCATTAAATTCAATATAAAAATTAACAATTAAATTCCTAAACAACATGGACGATACTTAATGTCGATCTATTGTTTTTAACAAAGATTGTGCACACAAGAACGAACGATTGAATGAAACTAAATAAAATGAACGAACGAAAAACTAACACGAACGATAGCTGCTGTATTAGAAAAAAATTCAAATGTGCACAATCTCTTGTACTGTACATAAGACAATTCACAGATTTCACAGTTATAATATAAAAAATGTTCATTCATTAGAATGAAATCAATAAATCTTATAAACTATAGAAATCAACGTATATATTACTATAACATACTAAACCTATATATGTTAATGCTTAGGGAATAAATGCTAGTGGTTTATGGGACGATGATTCACACAAATACGGACTACATTTACACTCTTGCGTCGTTTTTCCTTTTTATATAATGAAAAAATGAACACAATATCATTTGTTCTATATATTATTTTATTGATAGGTAAGCAGAATGGACTCAAAACCTATAATTATTAAAATTAGACCAATTAAATAACCAAAATTCAATTTAAAATAAAATGTGAATTTAATTTTAAAAATCAATCTACTTTCATCACTAATCAATCTGCTTTGCCCAATTTTGCCTTCAAATTACAATACAATTTTCACTTAAATATATTTAATTTTTTCACAATTATCGCCACTAATTACTATTTGCTTTAATAGAAAATACAGTTAAATTGATAACCTCCTTCTTGAAGTCGGTTAAAAAAACTATTCCAATATGAAATGTTCATTATAACCCTCCCAAGTGTAGAATGTAGTTGCAATCCACAAATATGTACATAAAATGATTTAAAAAACATGCTATTTGACACACGATATGAACGGGACGGCTGATTTGTTAATCAAAACATTAATTGGCTAAAATGAATATGACGTGACCTGACTAATGGCATCCAGAGGTCTATGACCTTTTGACATATCGAAATGATATCTGACATTTATACTTTTTAAATACACTTCCAAGTTGAATGTGCCACAATTTCACTTTAAAAATCCTTATGTTAAAACCATTAAATGTATGGATAATAGGTTCAAATACAGGATTTAAAACGAGAAATGGTGAATATGAGCATAAATAAAAAATAAGTTTACATCTAGCGATAGTGTACTACTATTCGTATTATACATATTGATACACAAAATAACAAATGTCTATAAGGAGTCGCATACAAATCATAATAATAATTAATTTAGAAATTAGATAGAAATTAAGATATAGTTATTTACATTACTTGATAGAATAGTATTTGAAATCATACGAGTTGCTGAACAATAAATGATGAAACTTTCACATCACTGCCTATCTCTTATTCGAAACAAAGTGTGCGTACCATATTTAATTTCGTGTTGCTTATTTAACTAATACTGAAAGCACCATCATATTTCACCCTAACTTATCCAATATTATGATATTGTGTAAAATTTTGAATTTTGACGTTTATATACGCGGATTACACACAAGACTAAGATATTTTTCAGATTCACGCTGTATCCCGGAGGTAGATTTAAACTTATTGTTAAGGTACTCCGTTTCTCATGCACCCCCCAATTTTCGAGACATTCAGTCTTGATGCCAGAATAAGGAAATGAAAATAATTCAATCCTCCGATCGGGAATTGAACCCACCACCGTCGCGTGTAAAGTCAGACGAATTTATTTTGCTAAATAATAATGACATATAATAATAAAAAAAGTTATTTTACAAGGAAACTAACAATTTAACATTAAAATAATATTTTAACATCATTTAATAAAATGTAATTCCTTAATTGGCAAAGTTCTAATGTTCAGATATCAATTTCACTTCCGTAGAATCAAATTGTTATTTTAATACTTATAACTTAATCAATAAACCACAAAAAAGCTAGTTGATTGTAAGAAATTATTTTTTTACTCATTCTCTTATAGCCGTCATTATCAATAACTTGTTAATAATAAAAATAAAATGGTTATTATTATAAAAAACATGTCTTGTATGTAAAGCCTACTTATTAATTTTATGTAAAAATATATATTTATAATGGATTCATATACAATATGGGTAAAATCGGTCAACTTCTAAAAAACTAGATAATACTGAGAGTAAAATCATATATTGTGCTGACAATACTGTTTCACGAAAACGTGAACGCAAAACGCGAAATATATATAAAAAAATATTCAATTATGGTTTTGGGTTCAAATCCATCATTTACCGTGTGATATAGCAATTAAAAAGAACTGAACTAATATTTGATACAATCGGATATAACATAACATGGCGGCATTTGTCTTCCACTTAATAATAGCATGTCTATACAATATAAATGGTAATATAATTTATTAATATTTATTTCCCTATTAAAAAAAATTAAAGCGACTGAAGCATTTTAATACTTAAGTACTTCTGGTTAAAGGGCGGTGAAACAAAATGCCACCATGCTGGATTCCGATAAATACATTAAAAATAAAATACATAACAATGTTCACAATTAAATTTCTCATTTAAATAAAAAAAAAAGTATGCATACATTATGATAATGTAAAATCACATCAATGCTTATGTGCACTTAAAAAAAATATAAAGCTGGTGTCACACTAGAAAAATATAAAATTCACACTTATTAATAGCAGCCCATCGCTTTGTCAAGATGTAAGTCGCTTATTAATAGTAATAAATACATTAGTTTTGATATGATAAAAAATGTAATAAAAAAAAAATCTGCTCAGTAGCTTCAAGACTTATTTACAACCACATATCCTACATTCTATACAATACAATCCAATAAATATTATATAAAATTCCATATAAATAGTTCATTAAGCATTCTTTAAAGGTAAAAAAAAACTTGTCAAAAATATTTACACGTACAAAAAATTAGTGTAACACTAGCTCCATACCGTGTACACACCTAAGTGCTATATGCCGCTATAATACTATGTACACGCGTCGTTACAATATGTACTGTGATTATACGTTAAAATGTTTACGATAAAAATATATATTTATACAATACATATTATCAGGACTGACATTACTTCCACGTAGACGACAGTCCATTTGCGAAATTCGTAATTACATTAAGTCTATTCATTATATATTATGTCTTAAGCGAAACCGAGTCGAACAATTCCCGTAAATGGCAACACCTGACTTACTCGTATTTTGATCCCAAGCACGATATAAAAAATTGAAATCGTTATTGAAAACGATGCGATTTTAATCGGCTAACAACAATATTAGAATCGAACACAAATAATCGTTTATTCTCAACAGCTAATCGATTACAATCGCACGCACAATTCAAATTTAGAAGAATTGAAAATAAAAACAAAAGAGGAAGCATAGCTCAAGGGGAAGTATGCACGGACCACTTACGCACTAGATACCTAAAATGTAATATAGGTACAAACAACGTCCTTATCAACCACAAGGCAAAATTGGCACTTAATACGAAGTTCGCCCCCTTCTTGATCAACGTCTCGAGGAGAGTCAGCGACGGTACGGCGTGCACCACGCGCGTGTCGGGCAGGACGAGGACCTGCGGGACCAGCGGGACCGGCGGGACGAGCGGGACCAGTGGGTCGCGGGTGGGCACGCGCTCGTACCGCCAACGCCCACGCGTGGGCAGGACGAGGTCGATCGTTCGCTATGTGGGCGGGGAGTTCTGTGTGGGGTTGTACGGGTGGTTCGAGTTGCGCAACACTGTGTACACACTGTCGACTTTGCTTAATTTCTCGAAGAACGGTATCAAGTCTAAAAGTTCTGAATCTGTCATATCGTCGAACCATGACGCGACAGGTACCTGTAATTAATCGGAAAATATATTAAAACATGTATTATAACATTGAATTAACATCTGGACATATTATATTTACTAATAAAAAAGATATTATAACACCTAAATATTGTACATTTGGATTGTTATATCTTTAACTTTAATTGTTTAAAAATGTAAAATAAAACAATTATTCCTTGCTAATAAAATGCGAAATAAAAACCTCACAATAATAATAGTAATATACAAAAACTACAAACATAACTCAATAGTCATCAAATATCATTATGCAAATAACTGTTGTTCAGCCTCTCAGACGCGAGCCAAGATTTGAGTGGTAAAACGTAAATTAAAAAAAATATTGTTAATTGCAGTCCCCAAGCGTTTTTAATTACTTAAGGCAATGTTAATTATATTTAAACTATATTCTTTACTCTGCTCTGCTTTGATAGACAAAGTGCGGTGTTGAGTTACGCCGGTAAAATTGTCAAATATATCATAATACCAAAATGAAAGCTAATATAGTATCTCAACATTTCAAGAGTAGGGATATTCTTCCAAAATATTATTTGACTTCAGTTATATTTAAATAGAAATCAAATATCTTTATCATTGATCATTATGTTAACATGGATTTTTTAAAATTAAAATTCAATGCTATACATCAATTTATGAATAATTTTATAAGTTTTATTTATGGAACTACTTTTTATAATTTACACATTTTTTGGCGACGTTGAGTTCTACTCCTCAACACGCAATGTCTCCAGAATTTGGCAGAAAGTGGAGAACGCAGTGTCTTAACTCTAGGTTCCCTCTGCCTACCCTGCTGTATGCGGCATACAAAGTGAAGCTGATAAAAAAAACTACTTTTTATTTTATATTGTTCATGTCCACCAAGACCTAACTTAAAGTCTCAATTTAATGTAATTATTACTTTTATTATTATTAATTGAAATTTTCCATTCACACAGAATACTATTACTACTAAATCCATACAAACTAAACACTCTAAACCACTCGAATGATACTCACAGCGTTATCAGGGTGGAATATGTAGGAGGCGGGGGAGTTATCAACGATAACAACACGGCGCAGGTCGCGCCCGAGACTGTTCAGGTCCTTCACGTAGTTGCCGCGGTGGAACACGCAGCTGTCGCGGAACAACCGCGCCCGGAACACACCCCATCTGGATTTTAGAAGAGTTTTTAATTTTTATTTATCTTATTTTTTATATACATCCATACTCCAGAATTTGGCGGAAAGTGGGAAACAATAGTTTCTCAGGTTCCCTCTGCCTACCTTGTTACGTGATGGACACAGCGAGAAGCTTTAAAGTAATATTTGGGATTACACCAAGAAAATCAAGAAATTCAATGGCGAAATCCCACAACTTGGCTTCGACATTCATTTTAAAAGCCAAGGAAATGAAAACTATGAATTCAATAAATTAAAGTTTAAAAAAAATGATGATAACAATTTCTACTATGTAAAAACAATCTAAGACTTTGACAAGGGTAAATCTGTCAGTCTGTTTGTTGTTATGTCAAAAGAATTAAGCAGGCTTAGCCTATAATTGAT
This sequence comes from Heliconius melpomene melpomene, assembly GCA_000313835.2. Lineage (NCBI taxonomy): Eukaryota > Metazoa > Arthropoda > Insecta > Lepidoptera > Nymphalidae > Heliconius > Heliconius melpomene. The sequence goes on from HE671246.1 coordinate 85,214, forward strand.
AAAAAATATCATCAATAACACATACTTAACGTCAACTTGACTTTGACCTTGTTATTGCTGTATAGTCTTTATAAATATATAGATAGATTTAGAATATAAAAATTAAAAGTAATTTATGGTCAAATTACGTTAAAAAAATAATTAACTCAAAATTTAAATTATAAATGAATACGGTGTTTTCTACGACGTTAATCATGTATAAACGGAAATTAATAATAACATCATTAAAATAAGTTTAAGTACAAAAATATCACTAAGATAAAAATGTAAAAATGAGCGGAAAATTTTCATCGTCTAAAAGAGCATCGATATTTTCAAATTTTGTTTTAAACCCATGTAAACTCTACTATCACACACAGATAACGCTAAACCAAGTTAATCTGTAATCCTGTTAACACATTGTTCAATGCCATTAAAAATAAAACTAAAAAAACAAACGTCTGTGGCTGTAGAATTAAAAAAAAAACAATTATCGCCTTCAATTTGAACAATTAGATTCACGAATTCTTATAAAAGTATAAACTGTGAACTTCAGGAATGTCCAAAGGCATTTAGATTCCAATACTTATTTATTGAACCATTAGTTCTCACAACCCTTCACAAGAGGCCCGCATACTATGGATAAATACAGCGTACAAAAGGCACTTCACGCCTCTCTTCGACCTTTTAGTCTCGAGTGTTTCATTTGTTGCTCTTTTTATGCAATTTCTATTTTAGATATTTCTTAGGGCCCGCTTTGGTTAACGTGACTGAATAACGGTAACTTTTTTGTTTAACAAGCAATAAAATGCTAAGTAAAAAATAACTAAGTTTTTTGATGTAATTTTTTATAATCAATTAAGCTTGTAATGATGGCTATTGAAATATGCCATGGGACTGTTTTTATAAGGCATAGTAGTTAGTATTTTTTCCTTTCTAACTTATATGAGAATGTACATTAAAAAATCCCCCAGTATATTTTGTAGACTAATACCATAAAAATTCCGTACATATTTTCCGTACATATGTATCTAGGTGCATTACCAATAAGCTAAGAATTTAAACAATGATTTGCCATTTTTACCTGTTGCTGGTTGTCTCTAAGTACCTATCAAGAAAATAGCAGAACGGCAATACTGAGACATTCCTTAGATACTTTTATAATTTATTTCCAATAAGAAATATTTGTTTAAATATTTGTCATTTCTTTTACAAACTTCAAAATATATAAATTGACTGAATTTATCTTAGAAAGGACATTGACATACATATGAATCGTCCACGTTCAACTTAAAACATAACACTCACCTTATCTAAATGTAATAATCAGTGTAATCTCAACACAAATATGGGAAAACACCTAACGGAACAAGTGTGTTGAAGATATATTTATGCTGCAGTCGATACAATCGTAGATATAATAAAACAATACTTAATCAGCTATCAGACAATTCCAGCAGATTCCAAATCATTATAATCGAATCCACACCAACCTGTCCAACAGATCGGCCACAGGGTCCGCGTACTTCGCCAGCGAGGCCGTGAACAGCACGCACTCGTACAACTCTCCGCAGCGCCGCAGGAACTCGTCGACGTGCGGCCGCTTCAGCACGTACACCTGGTGCACCGCGCCGTCTATCTCCACGGGCACTACGAAATCCGCATTGTTGATTGGCTGTAATAGAAGAATGGAATGTTATGTCTTTGTATATGCTGGTAAATGTACAAATACCAATATTTTATTTTAAGACACTATACAAGAGAAAGAAATGTTACATAAAAATATAAATGTCACTTTACATAAAATTGACAAAAATATATTATGTATGTCCTGTACGCTGTCAATATTTCTATAAAACATTAAAAACAAAAACATGTTTTTATAAACATTAAGTAATATCATATCATTTTTAATTTTATTGCTGTATTCTGCACAAAATGGGGTATACAGAGGGAACCTGAGAGCCTAGAGTTAAAACACTCCGTTCCCATTAAGACATTCCCGTTTCCCACTTTCCGCAGGAACTCAACGTCGCGCGTTACCAGAGCGAAGAAATGTAAATATTAAATATTTAATTTCCTCGAGTCTGGTTTCCTAAAATCCTCGAGGGATCTGGGACAGGCCTCATATCATACTACGTTTTAATTCGAATGTATGCGCACCATAAGCGAGTGATTCAATGTAGTGGGAATGTCCAAGAAGTTAGTCATTAACTTTGTGAATTCAGAGCTAAGCTGATAATATTGACCTAATTGAATTATTTCTATAGAAATGTATATTATATTATGAAAAAAATGAAGGCATCGTGAAATCATTACTTTTTCATTTCCTTTTATGGTCAATAAAATTAACCTCTAAAAAAAGCAATCCAAATTGAAACCTAGGATATTTTAAGAAAGTGGAGAGTGAATCGTGTCAACATTTAACTAGTACAGTACAAAGCTAAAATTCATATACGAGTATGTATATGGTAGTTCAATATTAGTCATGAGTCTGACTCATCAAGAATTTTGTCTATACTAGAATATATTAATATTTTGTCTATACTAGAATAATATAGTAAAAAGTGGAGCCTTTAATCTTTATTACAACTGTTAGAACAATACCTCTTAATGTTTTAACTGAGTTAAAAATTGATATAAAAAAATATGTGTTCCACGTTATAGAAGTAAATCTCGTACAAAGCGCTTGTGTGACCCTATATAACGCTTTATGTACAAATGATTCACGTTTAACTTTATACTATTTGACTTATTTTGTTTTTTTTTTGATGGCGAATATTGAATAATTAATGTTTTTACACTTCAAAAACAAGAGACTTAAATTATTTTAAAATTAAATGTTTACAATTTAATTTAGTTTTATTTTAAAACAACACATTTGTCACAATGTGCAAAGATACACGAATTAATCATGATCAGTAGAAATCATTATAAATTTAACAGTATAGAAATATTACATGTGGAACCCCCGCGTTGTATAGGGGAATATCCGTGCCATATAAAACTTTTAAAATCGCCTTATATGAAAATGCGTTATAAGAGTACCTACCGTGTTATAACTGGCATTATTGTATTATTATCATTTAATTAGCTATTCAATCCGACATCTTAATTTTTACAGTCAAAATAGAAACGTATGCAATAAAAACAATAATAAAATTATCAAATTTCTTTCTGGCAACACCTAGGAAGTCTATCCGAACAGTTGGATCGTATCGTGATATCTAGATGTTTATAATTTTAAATAACTATAGCCCACGTTATTTTTAGTTGGCATGTCAGAAACAATAGTTTTATATATACGACACTCGTGTAAGGTACAGTGTCAATCTTAGCATTTCTCGGCACGTCTTACTCCTTTGTTTTAAAAGGAAAACAATGATTGTGTGACATAAATACGTATCCTTTCTATGAGGCCTAATGGCTGTTGTCAATTTGGCATGATTCATTAACTAGATTCCATGCTTTTCAATGTATAGGATGCGATAGTCTTGTATTGTCGTGAATTTTACGCATTTTTAGATAAGAGAACTCATTGTTCATAAATCTATTAACTATTCTCTAAGCTTAAATGTACCAAACGGAGAAGCGAGTCATTCCCAACACAAGTATCCTTGATTACTAACTGGGAAATCTCAGGGACTCAACTTGTAAAAAAACTATGAGAATAAAGCTATTTTTATTTTTTATTTATTTATTTATCACTATGTTCTAATATTATAAAATTCATTTTGAACTATATCGCGGTTTCGCCCAACGATGCACTTTGCATATACAATTATTTTTAAATATTTTCGTACCCTAGTATTTTTTTTATGAAAAAGAACAAGGCAAACGAGCGTTCGGGTGACCTGATGGTAAGTGATCCGCCCACAAACCCGTGCAACACCAGAGGTGCTACAGGTGCGTTGCCGGTCTTTAAGGTGGAGATGACGCGCTAATTAAGAGTAATGAAAACATTAAAAAGCTATTAATATATTAATTAAACACATATCAGCCAAACGAATTCGATCTTACAAATCAATTAATCAATTACATTCCAATTGTAAACAAATTATATATAATCTTGTAAGTAATCACAAACAACGATTACATATAACAATAAATCCATCCATTATTTTCAACGGAAAACTCTTTAACACTATAATAAAGTGGTACTATTAAGATTGACAGATGAATAAATAGTATCTGCTATGTGGCAGATGGCGTAGATTATTGCGCCCAAATAAATCCAAGGTCGGAACCTTGACATGGAAGAAGCTAACTAATAGTACAACATAGACGTACGATCATGTATAAACTTCGTAGTAAGATTATTTTGCTTTTAAGCAGAGAGAACCCATTGTTAATATACGTGTTTTCCGAACAAATTTCTAAATATGTCGTTTCGAGTTAAAAGGCGGAACTTAACGTTGCGTTTGGCGAAGACAATGTGAATATAGCCAGTCGCTTGATCAAGAAAGAAGCCACAACCATCGCGTCAGATACAACACTGCGCCATAATGGGTTTAATAACTACACATTTGATATCGGCAACCTCATAACCAAAATTATTTTGACAACGAGGATGAGGATAATAACCTTGGAGTTATCAATTAAATAATCCGTGACCATTACCAGCGAACAAACAATGGACACTCATCACTGATGATGAATTTCAACTTAATTCCTCGTAATCTATCCGTATTATTAAGCGTGCTTAATAAGGTTATAAGGTCAAGTTAAGTCAGTAAACATAATAATATAATTTTTGAGTTCATTTTCATATATCGTAACCTCACATTGCTCATAATGCGTTAGGCTTAGGCAATTTCACAAGAGACGCGTTTGTATGCTTAACGCTGCCCAAAATGGTGTTAGAGACGACAATGACACGGTATGACATTTAAACTTATACTTCGCAATTTGTTTAAGATTACCTATAATAAAGATTGTATCAAGTTCTATATCTATTTTAATCAATTTCTATGTTTATATTGCAATTAGATGGATCTGCAAACTTACTATCATCTCATTTTCTTTATATAATATGCACCTGTGTAAGGAAACAGTTGTTTCACACTTTCACTTCAGCAATATTTTAAATATTGAAGGAATGTGGAATAGAAAGAAAGTCTTTTATTGACTTTGACATATTTGGCTGGCTTAGGAAGATAAAACGCGCAAATAGGTCATTGATGCAGCAAATAAACAATATATATATTCAAATAATGTTATTTTATGTAAAAACTTATATCTAATATAGATATGAAAAGGCAATATAAATCAATATTATTTCCATATCTTAAGTAGGAAATCCTATAGGATTCTTACAAAAGCTGGAACCCTGGCCTTACAACATGTTTATAAAACGTATAAAAATAAGCATTGCATATATCGATACAATGTGGGCAACAAAGATTATAAAATCCGCGTACACGCCTAGTAACCGTTTTAACTACGACGCATATTTTTAGACACCTTTTCTCATGTCGATACTGGCGGCGGCTAATTGCGAAATGGAATTGATCGCTTCTGTGGTAGGTATTTTTAACACGAGGTGGGTGTAAAGGAAGGTGGTACAATATAAGGTAGGTGGTAAAGGCTTATAGGAAAACGTTTATTTATATATGTGAAACTGTCAATCACTGAATAAACTTAGATTATAAATTTGTATGGAGATAAACTGAATAGATTTTCAAAACTGGTCTGAAATCTTAATTCAGTTTCGTCTTTTGTATTCTTTATAAGATATCAAAGATATTGTCTACCTCATAAAAGAACAAACACTATAAAAGGGCTATTTTTATTCAATTGCCTTATTATATGCTTTACCCAGCAGATATCAGTGTAGGTAGTACTAGTACGCTGTCAAGTTTGAGATCGATCTTGAGGTGCCGTTTTAGTTCTTAGATATGTAATTTATGAATGAAATAGCATCTGAAGATCGATCTCAAATTTGTGAGCAACTTATAATTACGGGCTAAGTTCTCACTGCCTAGTACTAAGAAGTATACACATTTGAAATGTTCAATGCAGCGTGTAAGCTCCGTACAAGAAAGTTTAGCGCTTTCGTTTATTAATTAATTAAGGTTAATAACTGCGTCCTCACTTGATGAGCCACATAACTTGGAACAGAAACGAGGAACTACTACAAGTATATAGGTACTTACTCGTGCAGATAACACTATAATATAGAGATATTTAACGAATTTTAACAAATTTCGAGTCATTTGTAATATCATAGTTAAAATAAAAATTTACAGATTCAAAAAATATTTAGAATTAAATAAAATATTTCGTCAATACTTTGGTAAAGTAATACGCTACCTAACTAATATAAAAGCTACGATTGTTTTTATTATTATTTTTTAGCTTTATTTGCTTTTGTGAATTTATAATGAATGTAAAAAATAACTAATTATCAAAAACGTTCTATGAGAACGTTAGTTTTTACTAACGTTATATGATTTGAAGGAAGTTTTCATAACATCCATCACGAGTCCGATCCGCGATACTCCAATTTGAAACTCGCCCGATCCATTAACGTCAGTTAAACAATTACCGAACTGAACTAAAAGTTAGAACCACGAGCAATAGGAATAAAGGGCCGTGCCCACCACAGAATGATTTTGTACCCACCCCAGAAATTTTACTAACAAAAAATTTATGACAAATTTTAAAAAGATCCCTTTACACGAATAGACCTGTTTAATGCCAGAATCCAGACCCTTGAAAAATATTTCTAGATACGCCCATGGTTCCTATTCTACAACAAAATTTAAGACACGCAAATAAACACGCTGGTACAAAAAACAATATTGATAGGGGGAATTAACGCCTCGTACTGTAGATGAGTGCTAACAATTTGGACTAATCCACCTTGGCGTAACGGACGTATGATTAGATTTAAAGTTTGAAAGGAAAGAAGGGCGAGACATTTAACATGTATTTGTGTACGTTTGGGATAATTAATTCTGTCGAATACATTTCGGTAGTACTTGCAATTGAAACGAATGGAAATTATAGATACTAAGCTTCTATACTTAGGTCCGTATTTATGAATTCAAGTCTGAGATCGATCTTGAGAACGATTTATAAATACGGGCCTCAGTAATATGTAAGTTATCCAATCACCGAACATTATGAGATATTATGTAACTAAAAAATTAATTTGACAATAGACCATTTTCTTTTATTTAAGTGTGTGGAACTTAGGTACTGATTTTACACAAGCCATACCAGAAAAATATCTATATTGTTTATGTAAACACTTGTCAGACTATCATTTGAATTCACAACTATAATTTCACTCAGACATATTTCAACTGCTCTAGTCGGTGTAAAGTTGTTAACTGTTAATATCCAGTAAGCAATATTTTTCTGATAACAATTCAAAATGTTATTAAAATATATTCAATTTACAGCTACAATACTTATAAGAATCTAAATAAATTTTAACATAAATGAATACTGTTAAACTTATATAATAATAATACGATACAATCTATTTTTAAAATATCGGGGGTCAGCGCACACCCCTTTTGCGGCTAACAGCACGTTTGACATAGTTAAAAGTATACCAACGCTACTTTCGTTATTGTATTATCTTTCCTACATTAAGATTTAAAACTCCTTTTGTACAATTTTGAGATCTGTCTGTTATTTATAACTTTTATACAGGAATATACTTTTATTAAATTAGTGAATCAATTTTACATCTTTAAATATAAATTAGTATAAAAAAAGATACATTTAAAAATATAAAAAAACCACTCTTCCGAGGGCGGGACAAGGGTCCCAGCCATCGGTGGCTAGGGCTCCAGAGAGAGGAACCGCCGCACAATACGCGCCGTCTCAAGTAATACTGCCTTCTGTATCCGGTTCTTGATAACTTTATTATTATTATTCAGCTTCTCGCTGTATTTAGCACACGGCAAGGAAAAACAAGGGTACCTGGGAATCTAATGTTAAGACACACCGTTCCGCACTTTCCGCCGAATTCTTGAGGCATTGCGTGTTGAGTGACGGAACTAATCACCCCGCTTTACCAGAGCAAAGATATGAAAATATTACATATTTCATTTTCTCGAGTAGGAATTGAACCCATAATCTATTGCGTTTCCTCTGCCCGTTCAATTGTCACCACATTTGAATTTGATTGTATTAGTTACTAACTAGTGCAATTTTAGTTTAAAAAAAATTATATACAAATTCAAAAAAATATATACATTTTTATTATATAACTCACTTTACAAAATCACTTGAACAAACGCACAGAGGTACAGAAATCATCGTACGCATGTACGAGTCCTACTTAACCAATTTTGATAGCGTTATAAAGGAAGTGAACTGAAGCGGAAACAATTATAATATTTATATAATTTTAAACGCACATACTTGCGAACTTGTTAAGAGCGACGTACTTTCGTGTTACAATTGCGGGATTTTTGAATAAAAAAATAAAAAAAACGCTATAATATTAGTATAGATATAGAATATTTGTTTAATTTTACG
>HE671247.1:9738-21099 GCA_000313835.2 Heliconius melpomene melpomene
GTTATAGTAATGAGAGGCGGTGACTATCGAAATGAGTTATATAGAAGCAATAAAGCAATCTCCGTTCTATTGATTGATACAACTATTCTATTGATTGAACATAGCTTAGCGCTTTTTTTTCCATAGCAGGTTAGGCAGAAGGTACCTAGTGGTAAGACCCACTGTTCCCCACGCACCATCCAATTTCTAAGACGTTGCGTCTTTAGCGGTGGAACTAAATGCCGTGCTTAGTCTAATCAGAGCAAGAAAATAAAAAAAAATCATTCCATCAGTGCAAATCAAACTCTCAATTTCTATAACTTTCGAAAAAATATTGTTATAATTAGTTTATAAATTGGAATTAGAAAATAAAGGATATTGCTTGTATTTGCTTTTAATACATGATTAAAATATCAAAGTAAATTAATAAGTATATAAGTATTGTTGATGTATGTGCCAGGTATGAGCAAATATATCTTAAATTATATAGTATACAGGGTGGAAGAGGCAGCGTTTCTTTTACTGAAACTGCATATAGGGTAAAATATTTCAAACCAAAAATTAAAAAAAATAATCAAGGTACCTCAACGGTTGAGAATTATTTTTTTTCCGAATTATATTAGGCTTTTATAGAGTAGTTGAAACTGTGGTTTCATTTAAAGTGGCGCTGACAATTCCACCCTGTATATACATACATTTCAGACATTTACGTTACACAGATTATAAATTGTTGCATATAAAATATTTTGAGAAAGTTTAAATGAAATTGCTATTTTATTTACGCACAATGTTATGAATTAATATAAAATTAAGCAACATTTATCTTTACAATTAGATGTACCTACATTTTAGTAAAATTTAAATTGTGAATCAGCAATTTCATCTAAAATTTGTGGGCCTTACATAATGTAAAAGAAAATTTTTAACTATTTAGTTATTATTTTTGACTTCATTATTTATTTTATGAATATTATATCGTGCTTTTTGTTTTAATCGCTTTGTCATTTTTATAAAATTGCATTTTACACAATAATATGAGTCGCTTTTCTTATTGTAATGTGTATTTTGTAAATATGAAGTAATAAAGTTAAATATCATATATTCTTGTGTATTCCTTATTTTCCTTATTTTCTTAATTTTAATTGTTTTAAGTGTTCAAAACCAGTATAAAATATATTTTTTAGTTTCACGCTGTATCCCACATATACAGGGTAAGCAGAGGGAACCTGGAAACTTCATCGAGTGGTAATCAAACCCACAATCTGTCGCATTTCAGCCACGCTTGTGCCCCTGTTCGTCTACTGGCCTTATAAAGTATTGATATATAATAATTAAGTATATGCCCTGCTTTGTCGTTTAATTTAGTTTTATTAATGTAATATAAATTTCATAAAAGTACGCATTATGCTATAGGGCTTTGTGAAAAATTATATTAATTTTTACTCTTTCGCATCTATCGCCGAGAACTTACCGCCACAATAATATAGTCATCTTAATCTATTTTTTTTTAAATTTGTATCACCCAATTAAAATTTAATTCCACACTCGTTGCATACCATAAGATACATAAATAGTTATTAAATAATAAGAAAATTTCCTATATTGTTTTCTTTTTGTTTACATTTTTCCCGCGTTTTTATCATAAGTTAAATCATATACAACGTTTCATTTTACGTTTACGATAAAGATTTGAGCATAATTTTTATTTAGAAATTACATTACCAGTGTTAATAATCATATTATTAATAGAATTTTAGTGTTTTCAAATAGTTGATTAAAACAATAATATACTAAAATTACAATTCTCAAACGCTTTGTTCTCATGAAACACAAGTAAAATAAAAAAGTAAGCGAGGACGGAACGATTCAGTTGTTAAATCATAAATGGCGGTGGCGCTTGTGTTCATCTGTTGTATTTTGTTTGAAAAAACGTCGTCTTGACGACAAAGTTACTAACTTTCATGAATTACAGTGTCGATTCTACTATGAATTTATTAAATTATGGATGAAGCCCAAAAAGAATTATCGCGATCTTCGGAAATCAAGGTAACTAAGTAATATTTTTAGCACTTACAACAGTTGTTCGTAGCGATTGCGATTATTAACATTTCAAATTCAGAAATTTAACGTAAATATAACAGTTTTACATCTACAAAAGGCTATACTTAGTAACAATATAACATATGAAATGTAAATCATAAAGTAATGTCCGGGTTCCCTATTAACTATTCTTACAAACATTCTCAATATCGAAGTATAGGTGATTTATTTATAATTTTCGTATATTTTTAGAATGTCCTTCCGGATGTAGTTCATTCACAGCAAATTCACACAGTAGAAAACGAAGAGCAACATACAGAATCTGACGTTGACGCGACACAACATATAAACGAGAGTCAAGCAGACGTTCATCAAGATGTTGAAGATGTTAGCGCCACAGAATCAATATCCGAGCACATTCCTTTTAAACTGGAATATTCTGTTGGAGAATCTGAGGTCGGGGCGTCTGGGGCGTCGGCATCACAGGGGTTACTTAAAGTGGAACAAAATACTGAACAATTATCAAGGAATAGCTCTTTAAACATTCCATCATCTCATCAAAAAAGTAGTAATAGTCGCAATACCCAAGATGTAAGCCAACATAGCTCTTGGAATCTTGATCCAAACCAATCAGAAGCACACATAAGTGAAGAAAGTCCAGTAATACTTGCTTTGTCATCTGACACATCTAAAGAAGTACTAGGTACAAGATCACTGTCACCTGGCTCTAGTAAGCATGAGACACCTGAAGAATCATCGAAAAGTGAATATATTGATTCATTAAATGATAACATTAGCCACAAAGAAAATGATAGTGTTAAAGACAAATCAAATCTCAATGAGGAAAAACAAAAAGATTCATCGGAGCAATGTAGTTCAGGGTCAGAGGAAATAATCAAATTAGATATAAGAGGGCAAGCTGCTCCTAAATTTCCTTTGCAATCAGCCAAAATATTTTTTGGGCCTCCACCAGACGGCAGTACTATTATAGGGCCTACCTTAGATCCTCTACCTGTCTTTCAAAACTTATTATCCCCTTGTCTCGTTGGTGCTAGTGAAGGAGTTACAGTCGAGGAAGTTTTTGAAGATAAGGTTACTTCAAAAGCAGCTTCTCCAGAAAAATCTTTGACAATCTCACTATCTAGTGGTAGCGACAAAATCGAGCAAGATGTTTTAGTTGAAGAAATGACAATAGAAGATGAAATGAAGGAAAAAAATTATGCAGCGACCACACCTCCCAAATCCTTTGCCCCTGAAGACATATCATTTAATACAATGAGTACTGATTATAAGACAATATGTGAAGAATATCACACTAAGGTATTAATTGTGTGTGCACTTTAAGCATGTGTGTGGGCTATATGTTTTCATTTCGTTTTTGCATTATATGCATGACTACAAAAGTTAAAGAAATAATTGTCACTAATATTTGTTTAATAGATACTAACAATATATTTTTATATTTATCTTGTCTTTTTTTTTAAGATATTTATTTTGTCTTTTTTTTGTGTTATAATATGTATTATGCACTTTTTATGCAATTACATGCAATTTGTTATACAAATTTATAACAAATTGCATTTATAAGAAAGAACTGGTTTGCATGCAAAACCTTTTTACCAATCTCAGCGACTTTTTGAAATAGATAAAATTATATTATTTTTAATGTGTTATAATTGTAATAAATTATATTGCATGTTACTGTAAAAAAAAATTTTCTTTTACATAAGAAATGTATATTATAATTTATATTTTCCTTATCATATATATACACTGTTGCTCACTAAATAAAAAAAAAGAAATATGTCATTTTATAAATCATTTTGACAATTACTTTGTAAAACATATTTACTTAAACAATTTAACCAAAATACAAACTTTAATGACGTCTATATGCCTATATAAAGCAAGTATTGTATATACGACTGCTTTCGCTTTCATGTACCCATTCATCAGCTTGTCTGTCCTTTCAGCTTGTGCACTTGGAAGAAGCTATAACCCACCGCGACCAACTAATCGAAGAACTAACGGTCTCATTGCAGCGATCGGTTCAAGAACGAGACAGTTTAAAACACGAAAATGAACACCTCACCAACGAAGTACAAAATCTACAACATGCAATCGCTGAAAAGTCACATTCTGACCATGATACCATTAAGGCTCAGCTATCAGATTACGTGAAATATCAAACGATGTTAAAAGACGATAGTACAAAGTTCTATTCCGCGTTGATGAGTGGAACGGCGTCGCTACAAAGCTCGAATGGCGAAAAAGATATGGATCGTGAAGAGATAACGGTTAATTATTCCAGATCTGACCTACGATCGTCTGGTTCTTCGGAAGACTTCCAAACGGGCTTCGAAAACAAATTGACTGTTCTTCTGAACAAATTCGATGAATATATCGAAGAGAACTTGCGAAATAAATTACGAGAAAGCCTAATTCAGGTTTTATGTGATGAAATTAGTAAAATGAGGATGGATTTTGACAGTGAGATAAAAGAGGTCGAAGGTCAAATGAGGCAGCAGAAACAATTGTATGTAAAAGAAACAAGGAAGCTAAGGGAACTCTTGGCCTCTGTCAAAGCTGGTACCGCTGACATAGATGACTTGAGAAGGGAGTTAAGTATCAAACATGAGAAAGAAATGGAGAACTTAAGGACGTATTTTGAAAAGAAATGCTGTGATATGGAAAGGAGGTGAGGTTTTTTGAATTATTTTTGTTATTTGTATTTTTAATTTTAATTTTTATTATGATTAATGGTTAATAATATTTTTTTCCTGCTGCCAGGCCTGAATGGTAAGTTAAAAAAAACTATATTATACTATACTATATATATTTTAAAGCAAAAAGTGATATATTTGATATGTAGTCTTATAGTAACTTAATTTTTGTAAGTTATTACATAGGCAAATACATCAACATTTAGTATCTTCATTTCCTCGCGCTGGTAAATGAGATTTCCCTTTGAATTGCCCAATAAGTCATACTCAAAATCATACACAAAGTATTTTTAATATGACGTTGTTTTTTTTCTTTTAATTTGTGTAAATTTCCAGTTATTCCGAAGAAGTATGGCGAGGACGGGCGTGCGTGTCGCCCGCGTGCTCGTTAGACATGGAGCTGGACTTGGCGGCGGGGGACGCTCGACGACGGACCAAATCTGTGGATTTTCCGTCTATTAATATTGAAGTTTGTTAATTCTTGTTATATTATTAATGTATTTAAATTGGATATTTAATACATTTTTTTTAGTTTAAAGGGGTATTCATTATGTTGCAAGGTAGGCGAGTGTACCTACTGTTAAGACAATCCGTTACATACGCGTCGAATTTTAGTACTTTGCATTTTATTTTACTGGAATGAGGAAAAGAAAATAATTCCTCCGAATAGGGATCGAATCCTCAACTGTTACGTTTACATTCAGACGCAATCCGACTGCGCCACTGTGCCCTCATATCTATACATATAAAAAAATTCGTTGTGTGAACATGGTAGATATACGATAAACTATTATTCGGTCATTTCCAATATAATAAAACTCAACACAAAGTTTTTTTGACGTTTGTCTATGCCTTTGTGCACGTTAATATCAGAAACGGCTTAACCGATAATTGCAAATTTCACTTTTGTATTTTGGAAAAAATCGTTTAATATTTAGATCGATTCGTTTGTTCTATTTAAATCGATAAAAAAGTTATATCATTAAAGTGTCTTGTGCTACAAAATAAAGATTGTATTGAATTTGCTGAAACTTTGGTTTCAAATGTATGGATATTGCTTTTAAAATGAAAATAGTATTAGATTTATAAAGTAATTCAGATTAGTAACCTGGATAATTAATAATAAATAATTCTGTAATTCAAGAAAATAAATACTTCTTGTATTTCAATTTTTTTTTGAGACTCGCTATTTTATCGATACCATTTATGGACTTGCATAAAATAGCTTCTTGTACTACTTAGTTTTTCTTAGTGAATAAAAAAACACATTTACCTCTATTTTAGACGTTGGATAGAAATCAACAACTAACTGCACACATTCATGTTATAGTTTTTTTCTTAATTTATATTTTTAAAATAGTAAATAATAAAAACATTTGATTTCCTCCAGACATCGACACCAATAGAAAATACACTGAAACAAACTAATAAGAAGTTGGAAAAACAATTGGAGGAATTGAAGGCGGACCACGTCGCGTACGTCAACGAGCTGCAAACGAGACATAAAGAAACTGTGACATCACTTGAGGAACAGGTAATTATTATAATTTTAATGTAGTAGTGTATTTAACAGAATTATTTATATTTTTAAGAAGACATCGTGACATAGTCTTACATCGTTTGACTGTAAACACGATGGTTGTATATTCGATGACCACTCGAGTTAGGCATAATATGGCGTTGAGTTCCGCCGTGCGACATGTAACGTGTCACATTCGTATGGAAAGTGATAAATCTTGCTATTTGCAGAGTACATAATGAAGCTGAAAAAAAATTACATTTTCATCTTATATTTTGGAATTTTTTTGAGCAGCAAGGAAAATTCTCAGTCTTCACCAAATGAAAAAGGATAGTTTTTTGTAAAATGGAATCTAATGTGACATAAGAAATATTTATATTATAGATATTTTTTCCTACCTTGATAGAAGAATTTTATTTGGGTCTACTTTGACACTAACATGTGTTTTATGACAGTCTCTCTTTTCATATGCCGCAAAAATGTAGGTGATATTAGTAAAATGAAAGTTATTATATAGTTATATTAGAATATATTACAGAGCAGATAATAGTAATAAAGATAATAATAATATGAAAAAGGGAAGTTTATTAAATTTACTTCTCCAGATGACCGTAAAACACAAATATTTATAATTTCAGATAAATGAACTGAAAGCGCACATACAAACGAACGACAATACAGAAGGCGGCGTATCGCTGTACCAACAAGACATAGATTTGGAGTTAGAAAAGGTGAGTACCTTCACTTTACCTCACAGTTACCTTATGTTATCCTTATGTTATGTCATGGTGTGGCGATTACCCTGCTGCTGTTGACTTATTATTTACCCTTGAAGTGCTTTGGCAATTTTTGTTTATTTATTTTGAATTTATTAGTAAATTATATTTTTGTCACAATAATAATAAAATCTAATAATAATTTATTTTTCGTTTGATAAAATTATTTGTTAAACTTGTGGCGGACTTTACAATTTGTTGATCTTGCTTGCTTATATATATATATATATAAAAATAATTTTTCCTCGGATTAGGTTAAACAAAGTGTGGCATTGAGTTTCGATACTCACAATATACTCTTTTTAATACAGAAGCTTAGAATTTCTTACTTACAACTGTAGAGAAAATGATAATCAAAAATTGTCATAATATGAAACCACTGCCCATATAAAGCATCATGAATGAACATTGTACTGTTAACCTTTGCTCTTTTTTTAAATAGATAGTTCTTATATGCACTACAATTGATTAATTATTTTATTTCGTAATATATTTAAGTGCATACTTCCACTAGTTGATAATATTTCAAAATGAAAAAAAAAAAAAAAAATATATATATATATTAGATTTGGAGAGATAAAAAGTTTAATTTGTATAAAATATTTGATACATTCCATAGAAAACACGTATAACTTTTATTTACAAACAATGAAAATACATTAATTCCTGGCGAGCTGAAAATTGCTAAAATTAAAATATAATAAATAAAAATGTTTCAAAACTCCGCATTATTCTGATAATTGCAAAATAAAAAATATTTAAAGTCAAAGGTTGAAGAAATAAGAAGTAAGCTCTTATTTTTATTACTTTCTTGCCGGCTCTTCTCAGCAGAACTGCCTTCCAAACCGGTGCCGTGGTAGCTTTTTGTTCATATGTTCATTCGACGATTCAAAAGTGCTTATAATAATTGCCTATTTGAATAAAGAATATTTAGAATTTGAATGTCGGATACTAAGTTCACGGTACAATACGACATTCACTAAAAGCATCTTTTATACTAAATAGTGTTGATATTAGGTGTTTGTCCTAACGCTACACCCAGTTAAAGGATCTGTTTTCTATTTTTTATTTTTTTGGTGTTATCTTATCTTTTGTATATACCCTGTTCTTGATTTCGCTGTTCATTTAATATGATTGAGTTTGTGTATTGAGGTTTCTGAAGTACTTATTTATTATTATAAATTAAAATAAAAGATTTATTAAAATTTTATTATAATTATATTATTTCATTATTTCTTGTATAAAACATAAAAATGTAATTAATTTTTTTGAAGACGTTCTAAATTATTTATTATTTAGGTAGCATAATTATTAATTGATACTAGTTTTGGATTAAAATATCATTTACTATAACTGTTACAATAATATATCTGCAGATAAACGTCTGCAGTTATTTTATGACAAAAGTAAATTGATTGAGAATTTGTAATTTTTTTTGTGCAATTTAAAATATCCTTATCATATCTATAAGTATATTTTTTTGTATTTGAAAAAATGCCATAATCAACAAAAAAAGAAAGCTCCCCCCATAAAAATTCAATACACGAACTCAATAGCAAACCATTTAATACATTATATTATCTGGTGCATGCCGGAATGCCACTAACCACTATGTGTGGACGCTGCAGGAGCGAGATGCCGCCCGAAGACAGGTGTTGACGGATATGCAGGAACAGTTGCAGGTAGGTTTTGGGATTTTTACAACTTTTATGCTTTTATTTATATTTAGGTAAAATAAGGGATTCAAGTTTGATATTATATTTTCTTAGGTTAAGCACTGGCCCATCTAACTCTGGCAGTATCCATAGTTTGCATGGGTGACCATCCTTACAATGTTGCTTTTTGTTAATCGCTGGTGCACTATTCAATAGAGTCGGTGTTACTTACTTTTGTACATGTGTTTTCATAAATATATTTGTACTGCGCCACGACTGGTTGGTTTGATCCGTGAATGAAATATTAAATATTTTCGTTTCCTTGCTCTGGTAACTAGGTAAAGCGCCTATTATATTTAACATGCAATGCCTCCAAAATAGGGCGGAAAGTAGAGAACAGAGTGTATTACACTTTGTTATGACAACCTAAAAATATTATATGTTTTATAAGACTATTTCATTGTTTCGATTTTTTATTCTAAAATATATATGTTTATAAATAGAAGTAATACAAATTGAATACTCATTGTTTGTGATAGTAGCGTGAAGAATAATAAAAATAATAAGAATATATAAAAAGTAAATATTCTAGTTGATGATGGACAGATTGACGTAACGTAAACAGTTTTGCATTTTATAATACCAATAACTATAAATATATATGAATTTGTTAGGGAAATATTCTTGACCCAATTTTGATAGCGATGTAAGAAAGAAACTGAAATCAATGTTTGTGTTACTCTTATATTGTACTATTATTGGAACATTACGAATGTGATTTATAAAAAGTATCATGCATATATTTTGAAACTCTTTTAAAGTTAATAATACAGAGATCTTTATATCTTGTTAGTGTTATAATTTTAATCCCTTTTTATATTACCTATTTATATATTATAGATTGCAACTGTATCTCTCGTATATCACGATAGTCAGAAGGAACCTATTGTTAAGATACTCCGTTTCACACGCGCCGTACAATTTTCGAGAGATTGCGGGATAAGAGAAATTCCAGGAGTAGAAATTTCTTCAAAAACCTTCGCGTTTTACAATCAGACTGACATGCGGATACGCGCCTACGACCTCTGCCACAGAGCTAAATTATCCAAAGTCTAGACAAAAAGTGAAACCCAAACGTTAAACGTGTTAGTGATATATTTACTGTATTTAATAACATCGCGTTACACCCGGAACACTCAGTGTGGTTGCCAACTAGATTGGGGTCACTGTATTATAGCTAGACAGTAGACACTTAGGCACTGTGTTTTTTTATTATTTTTTCCTTTCTTTTTCGATTTTTCTATTTTTTTTGTGTAAATCAGAAGGGCTTTCTATTTATCGTGAAATTTAAATAATTTACGGACTGGGGATGATTACTAATCATATAATATTACTAGTTAAATATAACAAACGCAATAGCTTTTGTAAAATGGAAACTGGCTGTACTGGCTGTTCTGGCTGAGGTGTGTATGACACATGACATGGCTGACTCTGACACACTAAAAGAAGTTTCCAATTCGAACCTTGGAATGGTAGTGCTTGAAATTAATGCGGCTATCCATACATACTTTAACTTGTAAATCTATCAATACACTAGGATGGCCATTATCTCTCTTTCATCTCCCGTAACATGTAGCGAGAATCCAATGATAAATGTGCTATTGTGTGTAAAACTAGGTCATATATAAATGTTTGGTATTCTAATAATATTAACAATCAAATTATACTTATATTAAGCTATATTTTAAGAAATGACCTCAAAGGAGATGGTTATGGGTTGGACCCCTACTGGAGGAAGTTATATTTAAAATATTTTCATTTCGGTAGTATAATAAAATAAAACTCTGCAATAGGTTCCGCCACTAAGCATGCTGTCCTTAAAAAGGAGTGGAAAGTGGAGGGCGGTGTGACTCAACACTAGGTTTTCTCTGCCCTACTACATGTTAAAAATAAGTGAATATTTTAAATAAATATTATCATAAGACGAATACGTCTAGGAGCGTAAGGTAAATCGCGCCCTAAGCATTTTAACCTACGCTCTCGTAGTTTGGACTTACGCCAGTCTGAAAAGTTCACCATTAATACATATCTCCCCTACTCCCCCCACTGCTGAAATAGTCCAAGGTTCCTTCATTTGTTGTAATGTTACCAGTGGTCACGCCGTTTTGGATGATTTTTTGTAATATTTTTGGTGTTTGTAGTGTTTTAGTGTTTTTTTTATAGTGTATTTAGTGAAGTGTGATGAGGTATGCCGGAACGTAACAATTTTTGTGTGGACCACGTGAGTTGTTATTTTAAATATATAAAAAACGATATATACTAATAATGATTCAGTATGTTTCATACATACATAATAACATGCATACCCACATATAGTTAGTGATTCAAAGTAAAAGTTTCACTGTTTACTCAAAGCTATCAACATGGAAATACGTATAACATTACTCAAACAAACAAAAAATCCCATTTTCCGCTCTTAATATAAACGGCTGTAAATCATTTATGTTATTTATATTCTATACACGGTCTTCGAAACCTATTTGTATAGTAAGTGTCGCTATTTTTTATTTTAATCATTGCTTAAGTGATTTGAAAAATTATTCATCCACCTTTGCGCAGTTTTAATCAATCATTATTTTGGGTGCTATCGCGTTGATATTTGTATTCAG
>HE671248.1:10608-57119 GCA_000313835.2 Heliconius melpomene melpomene
GGCCAAATGGCGGGAGGTCACTGGTGTGGTCTGTGACCGAAGAAAACCGCCAAGCTCAAGGGACTGATATACAAGAGCATCATACGGCCGGTTCTTTTATACGGCAGCGAATGTTGGCCAGCACTATCTCGGCACACTCAGGAGCTTCACGTCACAGAAATGAAGATGCTGAGGTGGATGTGCGGCGTAACGCGGTCTGACCGCATACGCAACACATTCGTTCGAGGTAGTCTTGGGGTCCGTGACGTAGCGGATAAGCTCCAAGAGCGCCGCCTGAGATGGTTTGGCCGCGTTACGCGCCGGTCTAAGAACTATGTCGGATGCAAGTGCCTTGCTGTATCAGTTCCTGGAGTGAGACCTCCTGGACGCCCAAGGAAGCGCTGGTTGGATGTTGTGATGCCGGATATGAGAGCCAATGGTCTAACCACCGAGGACGCAAAAGACCGCGCAAAGTGGAGTAGGTTGAGTAGGAAGGCAGACCCTGGCAATAGCCGGGATTAATGCCAGGAGGAAGAAGGTTTCTCACACTAGATGTCATATTATTTTTCTAATTATTCTCGGCAAGCCCTTTCATTTGATACCCGTATTGCAGATGTGCATAAATAATAACTATTCCGCCATCTTAGATGTTCCGCCATATTGGATTTAGAAAAACGTCACATTTTTCGAGTTACTCTCAACGAGCCCTTTCAATAGATATCCATATTGTAGAAGTAGACTAAAATTAACTATTCGGCTATCTTGGATTTAGAATGACGTTAGATTATTTTTCGAGTTGCTCTCAATGAGCCCTTTCATTTGATATCCATATTGCAGAATTGCAAAAATAATAACTATTCGTTCATCTTGGATGGTCCCCCATATTGGATTTAGAATGACATTACACTATTTTTCCAGTTACTCTCAACAAGCCCTTTCATTTGATACCCATATTATAGAAATGCATTAAATATAACTATTCCGCCATCTTGGATGGTCCGCCATATTAGATTTAGAATGACGTCACATCATTTTTCAAGTTGTTCTTAAGAAGCCCTTTCATTTGATACCCGTAATGTCCAAGTGCATCAAAAATAACTATTCTGTTATTTTGGATGGTTCGCCATATTGGATTTAGAATGACGTTACACTATTTTTCCAGTTACTCTCAACAAGCCCTTTCATTTGATATCCATATTATAGAAGTTCATGAAATATAACTATTCCGCCATCCTGGATGGTCCACCATATTGTATTTAGAATGAAGTCACAAACCTTATCGTGCATTGTCATCCAAACCAAACGTGTGTACAAAATTTCAGCTCAATCGTACGAACATACCTTTCATTATATGAAAGCACAAAAAACTTGAATCGTGTCAATTCTATTGGATTTCAAGTGATGTCACATTATTTTTCTAATTGTTCTCGGCAAGATCTTTCATTTGATACCCATATTGCAGAAGTGCATAAATAATAACTATTCCGCCATCTTAGATGTTCCGCCATATTGGATTTTAGTATAACGTCACATTAATTTTAGAGTTACGGTCAACGACCTATTTCATTTAATATCTATATTGTAGAAGTAGACCAAATAGATACTCGGCTATCTTCGATATCCTCCTTATGGGATTTAGAGTGACATCACATTATTTTTCGAGTTGCTCTCAACGAGTTCTTTCATTTGATACCCATATTGTAGAAGTACATTAAAAATAACAATTCCGCCATCTTGCATGGTCCGCCATATTACATTTAGAATGACGTCACATATTTTATCGTGCATTGTCATCCAAAGTAAACGTGTATACAAAATTTCAGCTCAATCGGTTGGCGATATCTACTTCAAAATTGAGCTCTAAGATTTCACCCGAACCCACATACATACATTGCAAGTTAAATAAAAGCTTTTAAAAAACTGAACGTAGCGGACTCGAACCCTGGTTTCAATAAAACCGCCCAAACACTGTTCGGTTTTTTGTACCAGTAACCAAAAAAATAAGACAAGTCCTAGCTATGAAGTATTTACTTTATATACGGAAAGTCCATAGAAAATCTCAATAAAATATGTCTGAATGCCCCTAGCACAGCATATTAGGGTTGAGTAATTGGCGTGATTCAGTTGTCAACTAATTCTTACGTGACGTTAATTTCGGGAAAATGGAGGAAACGACGATCCTGTGAAGATTGGATAGGATCGTATAAAAATAAATTATATAATATGTGTATAGATAGCCATCGTGGCGCAGTGGGGGGTGTGGGTGTTGTGGGTTGGATTCCATTCGAGGAAATAAAATGTTGAATATTTCCATTTTTCTCTCTGTAGAAACCAGTCATAGAACGGTTTTCAGTTCCGCCACTCAACAAGCAATATCTTCAAAATTCCACAGTGCGAGAGAAAACAATGAGGATTATATGTGTGAAATACGAGTGGCGTATCTCAACGCCGCCTTTGGCTCGTTACCAGAGCGAGGTTAATTAATTTAAAATATCAAATATGTCATTTCCTCAAGTGGAAATCGAACTCGAAACTTGTCACGTTTATAGTCACACGCTTGTGCTCCTGTTCCACGACCGGCCTCAATTTTTATACAGTCCTAAAAAAAATCCTTAGCAAGAATGTTTTATAGAAACAAAAAACATGTCTAGAATAATTATGATTTATGTTATATTATTATTCCACCCTAAAATTTCAGTACAACCTACATATATAGATGTGTCACGCAAGTTTTTTAATTCACACTGACATCATTTCCTTGAGACACGCTATATTGTACGAGGGGGGAATAGTTGCTATAATTAATTACATTTCCAATGGGGTTACGTGTTAAGCAAATAACTACTATAATAGTTAAGGAAAATTAAAATTCTTATAGTCAAACTTATATCATTTTTAGCTAATAGTTTTTACCTATATATTTCGTATGTATGTATTATGTTACAGGTAATGCCGGAACATAGAGTAAACCTAAAATATATTTATTATTACCTAAATAGTTTGAGTTATTATTGAAATAAATTTTATATCGAGATTTACCCATACTCGTCTAAGTCTATCCAGCTGGGTTAGATAAAAATATACTCACTAAGATGCCATATCCCGCACAGAGTTAATCACGGAACCTAGTGTTAAGATACTCTGTTCCCATTAAGGCACTTGCGTTCCCCTCATTCCGCGGAATTGTATTAGAGGAAAAACTGGAGGCATTATATGTTGAGAACTTGTCATCAGTCGTTAAAAAACATAAAAGATTTAATTTCTTCAACCGAACTCACAACCTGCACTGAACACACAAACACAAATTAACACAAAAGTTTAATTGATCATTTGTCTGCACTCTTTCCGGTGAGTTTGCATCCGTCCTAATCCTGGCTTCGACAGGCCATCAATCCATCTCAACGTCCGACCGCGTTGAACAGTCGAATGGGCGCGGATAAGACAGCTTACGGGTACCTAGCGGTAATGAAACTAGTTTTATAATAAACTATTTTATAATAGAAGAGGGCACATGGGCACAATGGGGGACTGTAGGACGACAGTTGTGGGTTCGATCCCCACTCGAGGGAATGAATTATTATGTATTAATATTTTCATTTCTTCACTCTGTCACCAAGGCAAAAGGTCGGCGTTGAATTCTGCCACTCAACAGACAATGCCTCGAAAAATTCAGAGGAAAGAGGGGAATTGAGTGTTTTAACATTAGGCTCCCTGTGTCTACTATATGTGGGACAGACCGTAAAACTGACATTATTTTGATTTTTTTATATACTTTTTATTAATTTACGTTGCTCGAATCGAACCCACTACTGTTGCTTTTACAGCCTGCCATGCCTGCCATGGCAATGCAGCTGTATGCTTAAAGTCGTAAACAACACCGTGCAACGATTCTGGGATCGATTCTAACTCGTGGGCATGAATTATTTTCATTTATTATTCTTTTTTTAAAGGAAAGGCAGGCAAACTAACGCACGGGTCACCTAATGGCAAGATCTGAAGTGAATATGAAACAAGACAAAGTACGACTGTGATTTCTGCCATTCGATACGTCAGTTTACTAAAAACGGGTAATGCATGGCAAACGGAGTGTTTTAACATTAACTAACGCGTGCACCTAAATAAAGATTGAACCTAAAACCACTGTATATACATTTGACACTGTACCACTTTGCCTCTATATCTATCTATATAAAATTTCCAATATGGTATCGTAATTCTATAAACGAAGCACAAGAACACACAGAAGTATAGCAAACACTCGTGGCAACAATACTTTGAACAAACACGGCTAACAAGCTGCGTCTATGCGAATTTATACCTTATTCCCTTGTAATAGGTGGTTAGAATTGTTATATAAAATTGCTTTTGGACAATAAGCTTAACTTATGACAGATCCGTAACTAGGATAAACTAGTTCTTGTCCGAGGTTTTACTTGATTTTTTTTAAATCCGAAATCCAAACCGAAACTTTGCGTGTTGAACTCAATATCTATCTATCTATCTTATTAATTCTTCGATTGGGATTCGATCTCACAACCGTCGCGAGATGGCCTTATAAAGTAATTTTATTTTTCTCCCACACATAGGAAGGTAGGCAGAGGTAACCGGAACCTAGAGTTAAGAGGCTCCATTTTCTAAATAAGCCCTTTTTTCGGGCGGAAAGTGGAGAACACTGCTTCTGTCTTACTAAATTAAAGGTTTCTCGTAAATACAGTATTTTATTGTAAGAATGTGCTTAAAAGCCTCATAGCCACACTCAATGGACAGATTATCGACGTCTACTCTCACCGGTGGCTCTCGTTATAATGAAGCGGCAAATGAATGAGTGACTGAATGTATAAAGAATGAACTTGTTCACTTATGTACAACTAATACTACTACCCACTATTCCATTATGCGGGAGAACTTCACGGCTTCACGCAAATAGAATCTTATAAAATTGACTTACCGAGCGAAACTTGTTGAAATTAGTTTATTGAGAACGTGATGCTTTAGTTTTATTTTTTATCGGTTTCCGCCTTTTTTCCTGATAGTAATTTACTTAATACATATAGGAGACTCCGGTAGTTGAGTAGAGAAGTACACGGTGGTTGTAGGTTCAGTTTTAAGAATTTCACTAGCGCCGGAGTATGGCGCCGGTTGCTAGAAGGGTTATTACGCAGCGACATTGTCCAAGAACGACTTTTATAATAGCAACTTCCCATATAACATAAAGGGAGCCCAATGGAAAGTAGAGAAAGGAATAGCTTAAATTATATTCTCTCTTCCTAACTGGCCATGAGGGGTTCTGTAACATCTGTGCAAACGGCAGAAAATCACGCTTATGAAATGTGGGTACCCTCAAAAATAATAAACATTTATTTTACTATAGCGGCAACAGAAATGCATCAAATGAAATGATATCATGATGCTAATGGTGATAGTTATTGTCACGGTTTATGAGATACAGACAGATGACAGACGGACAGACAGACGGAATGATAAAAGAGTTTTAGTAATATGGTCCCATTTTACCCTCCGGGGGGTGGAACACAAAAAATGCATAAAACTACATACAAAATATGTTGCATATATGTAGCATTTCGTTGGAAAGAAATGAAATCAAAGGTATAGTTAAAGGAAATAGTTTTATTTACAGTTTTCCGAGATCCAGTGCAGGAACGGTCTACGGAAGTGAGTGAGTTTATTTCCCGGTTTGATTGTCTGAATTTTTCTATTGAAACGTACTTTATTTTAAACTCTTGTGTGTAGTTTTAAGATAGCACTTAGGATGCAATTTAGGATAGCATCTGCGGCGTTGAGTTCCGCCACTCAGCACGCAATGCCTCCAGAATTCGGAGATAAGTGGGTAGGTTCCCTCTGCCTACCCCGCTGTATGCGGGATACAGCGTGAAACTGATTTAATTTTTTGATTTCATTTTTTACATAAATATATTTGTATGTCCATTTTTTTACCTTCACGCTGTATCCTACACAAAGTTAAAGGCATGGAGAACCTGGGACACTAGTATTAAAACACTGTTACTGTCCATCGACTTCTCGAGACGTAGCCTGGTAAGTGGCGGAACTTAACGCCGCGATTTATCTCGATACTGAAGCAAAGAAACGAAAAAATATAAAATATCATTCTCTCGAGTGGAAGTGTGGGTTCACCCACAGAATATCACGTTTACAATCACACTCTTGTGCTACGTAACGCCTGCCCTCATAAATTATAATGAACTAATAATAATTTCATATTTACTAACAAGTTTCGGAAATTCCATTATGTAATCCTCTACGTCGGTATTTTACGCATCGACGCCCGCCGCCAATGTTGGACGGATGATCGTTGAATATATGTAATGCGATCAACAGTATGTATAATAGGTACTATTGTATTTTAGACCATAAAATATATACTGAAAATATCTGACTGTATAATGACTTTGTATCTACCTTTTTAAAAATATCTGAAATAAAATATAATTATATTTGAATACTAAAAACAGCTGGATGTAGGCAGCGCAGAACGATTCAGTATGGGCATCCTTGAGTGGACATGGCCAACCGTGGTATCAAAAGCAAAATATGCTGATGATGGTAATAAATAATCAGAAGACAGTTGTGTAGAGAAAAGCCAGCAAGAAACGGAGTGTGTTAACACTAGGTTCCCTTTACTTACCCTACTCTATGCGAAATATAGCGTAAAGCTAGAAGTTTATTTCTGTATTTCCTCAACAAACAATGATCGGCAATGTGGGTTAGAGAGCTCGTTTTCAGTAAGAGCAGTGGCTGACTTGCTTTGAATTTCAATTTGCAAGTATCTAACCGCAATATGCGGTTGTGTTTTACCGATCCCAATAAATTGTAAATATCGTGGCGCAATGGGTTGTAAATTTGATCCCGATTTAAAACAAAAAAAAATCTAGTTTGTGTTTTAGTTTCTTGCTGTATCCCGCACATGGCAATATATGCGGAAGAAACCTGGGAACCTAGAGATACTCCATTCTCTCTTTGGACATTTCTGTTTCCCACTTTTCGTTGGATTTTTGAGGAATTGCGTGTTGATTAGCGGAACTCAATGCCGCGCTTTAGCTTTCTTTCCCCTTTATTTTTTCAGTGATAACTATCATCCCTGAGTGCTCGATGTCTCTAAACAATGCTCATTCATCTCTGATGCTCAGATTCTGAAGATCAGCTTTGAAGATATTTGGACATTTAGAGACAGAAAATCGAAACGTTTCATTTTATTATCTGAATAAAATGAACTTGCTATCTATGTGCTAAGTCACGTATACACATAAATGACATCAGCTACCAAATGGATTTGAAAATACTTCGTTTTGAGATTTACGCCGTATCCCGATTTTAGCAGAGTAGGTGGAGGGAACGTAGTGTTAAGGCACTCTGATCTCCATATTTTGCTTAATTATCAAGACATTGTGTGTTGAATGGTAAAACCAACGCCACGCTCGGTTAAAAGAATGAGGAAATGAAAACAACTTAACCCCCTGAATGGGAATTGAACTCATAATCATCGTTGCCACAGTCAATCTGTCTTACAAAACCACCACGGCCTTAAACATACGATATAACATAAATATTAAATTTATAATTCTAAAATATGATTTGAAATTCGATTGAAAATTTCATGAAACTGGTACCAAAAAAATGCTATATATCTAAAACTTGTGGAATGAAATTGCTTTAGCGGTTTTATACATTACAGGTAATATCGGTAGAGGACACATACACAGTGGAAGCGACTTAAATAAGTGAAATATTAGAGACCAGCCGTAGTGCAGGGGCA
Organism: Heliconius melpomene melpomene; assembly: GCA_000313835.2. Classification (NCBI taxonomy): domain Eukaryota; kingdom Metazoa; phylum Arthropoda; class Insecta; order Lepidoptera; family Nymphalidae; genus Heliconius; species Heliconius melpomene. The sequence continues at coordinate 18,380 of HE671248.1, forward strand.
CAACCGTGCTGTAAGCGTTACAGATTATGGGGTTCGATTATCATTTAATATTTTAATTTCCTCCGCATTCCGCATTTAAGCATAGTAGGTGGAAAGAATCTAGTGCTAAGACCCTCACTACATTTCAATCTCTTTTCGAGATACTGTCTAATCATGAGCTAAAAAAATCTTCCTTTCAATACAAATGCAAAACACTAAATAGTGTTTTCACTATTTTCTCCCTAATATTATAAGCTAGGAAAATAAATGAAAATCGCGATTCCCACTATAAACCCAGACTATATCCCTATAGACCTGTAGATGTTACATTATAAATGCTCCGCGGATATAGCAATTCACAAGGCAACTGAATTTTACTGAATTTTATTTCTCAATACGAATACTTATAGCCCACGCTCTAGATCTGCTTGTGCTTTTGTTTAATTGAATATGGTATAGCATAGATGGAGTGGTTGAATAATAGCAAGGTAGGTAGAGAGAACATAGTGTTAAAGCACTCCGTTGCCCCATGCACACTCTATTTTGTGAGACATTTCGTATGCGATTGCAGAACTCAACGATGCGTAGGCTTAATACGAGAGCATGGTAATTAAAATATTTATTTCTCAAAGTGGGAATCGAACCCACAATCGTTGCGTTTTATTGTGTGGTATTTTACGACTCAACATTTATTAAAATTAAAACTTATTTATCTACTTATATGGAAGTGAAGAGAGAGTTCTCTGATGATATATTCTTAAAATACGTATAGTTAGAAAAAACCTAATTCATTTAATTTCATTCTTACCATCACTGCGATTTGAACACACTACTATCGCGTTTATTATCATAATTCCTCTTGTGCCACTGTAGTCATATCATCATGTAACTTAGCATGCAGTTAACTAATCTACCTAAATCCTGAACACCTAAGCTTTGTTTAAGATTTAATATAGGATTTGTAGCCGTAGTCCTTAGACTTAGAGATCATAATTATATACTGTGTGATATACAGGTATTGATTGCTAAGACGTGTTGACATGTTACAGAGATATATCATGTTAGATTAAAAGATTAAACATATAATTCTTCATGATGCTTTTCCCCAAATCGTAGGTACAGTGTTAAGACACTCCTTTCCCTATTTTCTATTTAATTATCAAGACATTTAGTAGATATTTGAGGCCTCTCTCTTTGATTGAGGTTGATTTGAGGTTCTCGTAAAAATTTCCAAAGATTCTGTCTGAGTGCTCCCCTACACTTTCTAACCTATTTATTAACTTTTTCTGTCAATTACTCAGGAAAAGTTTCATATATAGATTTTCAACTCCAAATTCATATTTTTATGCTTCAAATTTGTAATTTTACATTTCGAATTCATACTTTTGCATGTCAAATTATCAATTTTTCATTTCAAATTTATCATTTTACACATCGAATTCATCGTGTTAAACCAATTCATACATTTTAACTTCAAATTTTACTCCTCAAATTCAACCAAATTACAAAAAATCTAATATTTACTATCAAATTAATGAATATAAGATACTTTGAAGTACATTATTGCAAAATGAATTTGCAAAACTATCTAATATAGGCAGTACTTCACAAACTTTATACATTTTTACAGATTTTTCAATGTGGGACACAAACTGTAAATATTATGAACTATATTACAAACAATAATAAGAGTGACCCAAGTTATCATTAAACAAATTATATTTTAACACAATCGATTTATCCGAACGCAATTTTAATCAAAACTCAATAAGTGCCATAATTTAATATTGACAGTGAAATTCTCATATAACTTTAATTTCATTGGATCCGTCAAATTGAATTGTGGATGAAAATTGTATAACAAAAATCATTATATCATTATAAGTAAAATAATGTTAATATTAATTTAATGTCACGTGCGGAATTGTGATGACTGTTATGTCTATCTATATCTATCTATCTATCTATCTATCTATAAAGGCACTCCGTTTTCCAATTTCCGTCGCTGGGTTCGATTCCCACAGAAAATTGAGGAGCAGACTGCGAAACGTATCCAAAATGCATCCTGCAGCTGAAGAAAAATAGTATATCTTAAAATTATTAACCCAGTTGTCGTCAGCTACTGTTTTTGCATGAATATAAAACCTAACATGAAAAATATATATTTTTTCGTTCCCATAGAAATTTTAAGAAATACACTTAGTACTTTTTTCCTAGCCTATCTATATGCTAAATTTCAACAAACAATACTAATCCAGTAGTAGTATCGGAAGAGTTTTACTTAATAACATATCGATTGCTTAATTTAATCACTATATCCAGATTTAAATCACCTTTATTTCTGACGTTTATTGCTTATTGATTCAATAAATTGAATAAATGATATGAATAAATCATACAGGAAGGCAAAAGCAGAAATCAAGTTAATCTTATGACAAAACGAAACACCAATACGGAAAGTTGAAGCATACTCCGAACAAAGATCTTCATTGTGTAGCTAATCCTTAAGTAATATTATCATTTTGTCCCGGACGAGATTGTAAGGAAAATACAACTTCTTCATTCAAAATCTAATTTTAATCTCACTTCAATTATCAGTTCCCATTGTTGGTTCACTTTTTAAGGGGTTTAGGGTAAGATTTCTTGATTTATTCAAAGAGATTTGAATTTTATTTAGCGAAAATACTTGTAAGGCGGTATTGCTTTAAACAAGTATTGTTATACAATATACTACTATACAATAGTTCTATTTTGTATGACGATTCACGCTTCACGCCGTATCCCGCACACAGCAGGGTAGGCAGAGGGAAAATAGTGCTAAGAACAATTGAAGCGCAGCGGTATGTCTGCCATAAACGGGACGTTGGTTCTCTTTCCCTCAATTTTTGAAATATTTAAGGAACTCCTTAACATTATGACTTAAAATCACATCATATCTAACGTATCGTTCCAAACAATAAAATCAATAACCCTTTGTCTCCAAATAAAAGAAAAGGAAAGGGTTAGAAGTCGTCGAAATATTTATATAACTGGATGTCAACACTTGTTCACAAGATATACGGTGGGTCTAATTTTATCATTCCCAAGCATATTTCATGAGAGCATATCATTTGTATGGCTTACGAGGCTATCTGACAAAACGGTAGTGGTTATCTTGGTGTAAATTTAAAAAGGAAATCGTATATTCGAAACATTAAGTATAAAAACGAAATTTATGGTTTTTTTTCAACTTCACATTAAATATACACTCTGTTTTAGTGGCAGAACTTAGCACCGCGCTTTGCCTCATTACCAGACCGCAGAAATTAAAATAATAAATAATGAATTCTCCAAATGGGAATCGAACCCTCAACCGTCGTGATTACCGTCGCATCCTTGTGTCCTTGAGCTACAAAATTAATTCAATTTAAATACAATTATATTAAAATAGTCCAAGCGAACGAAGCCGCAAGCGGAAAACTAGTCATTTTATTTATAATCCCCCATAAAGAATGAACCTGCAACCACAATGCTCACATCCAGACGTTATCCAACTACACCATAATGGCGTCCAAAGTTAATTATTCCTTTAATTTTCACATACACCGTATGCTATATCTTACAGCCGTTAGTTCAGAATTTAGAAGCTATTCCAGAACATTCCAGGCTATATACAGTCTATAAGGGCAATTAGTATACTAATGAGGTTGTAAATTGTATATTTCGGTTAACATTTCAAATTTTGGACATTTTAGTGACTTAGATTTCTGAAATTCTCTGTAGTGACCTGTCTCTACTTTTATTATATTGGAAGTTCCGCTTAGGTCTCGTTATACCAGCATTTCCCTTTTTGCTTAGCTTCATATATGTTCTCCTTCCGTTTAATAATGAACTAGAAGTTTATTATCCTTTTACTTTATTAGAATTACAATGTTTCCTATCATATAAAGGTGGACAGAGGAGTACACTAGCTATTGTACAGGCACTCCGTTCTCTACTTTCTGTCGTATTACTGACATATCCAGACATTGCGCAACTCAACACCGCGGTTTGTCTTGTTACCAAAGGCGAAATAAAGACACTCATTACCCCAAGTCGGCAGGATAATTACAGATATTTTTTTAAATTATTTTGAAGTGAACAGAATTGTAACAGAAACTGTTGTATTGTTCTCAACAGAGTACGAGAATTCAGCGGTGAGTAGAGAACGAAGGTGTCTTAATGGAAACGAATTGTCTTAACTAGGTACCCAGGTTCCCTCTACCTACCATAGCACTGCATATGGCAGCATATGCGAAATGCACCATAATACTATAAAAAAAACCTATTAATACTAACTCATAATTAAAAACTTATAAAATTTTTGAATAAAATTAACTTGTTACATTAAGTAATTATTAAAATGTGACCAAAAATACATACATATATATGTATACAAACACGTTATGTACTTATATGCAATTAACACAGATGAAGTGGTCAGCGGTTGCGAATTCGTGGTTAACTGATTTTAAATTAAGCCTCCACCGCTAAACTTCATAAATGGTCTACTTAAATTTATTATCGAACTAGAAGTTTTCATGTAACTTTGTTATTTTTAATGGTTTCACGCTTTTTCCCGCAATTCTGGTAGAGGAAAATTAATGCTAAGAATAACGTTTTCCACTTACCATACCGTTTTGTCACCTTTGCTAGTTCAGAACTTAATGCCGCACATTACCTGGTTACCAGACCGATAAAATTAAAATCTTAAACATTTCAATCCCTCGAATGAGAATCAAACCCACGGCCATTGCACAAACAGCCAAGCACCACGAAGCCTGACGTAACTAAACTATGACTAATGTAATTCTATTACAGCATTAAGTCTTAAATCTATTCACACAAAATGCACAATGCAATCCCGTCCTCTCGTGTGCTCTGCAATAATAAATTTTGCGTATCATTGAATTCAAATGCGCTACTTAGCTTGGCCAAATGAACAGAATTCCTACAAATTTCCCAGCTAAAATATTCAGCTGCACGAAATTTGTCAAATATCATTTTAATGAACTGTTGTTGTGGTGGTTTCGTTTTGTTTCTTGTTTCTTGGTTTATTTCTCATATAGTTGTGTCAAAGAGAATCTTATATTATCAACTAATCTCTTTGTTGAACCACTTCAAATAAATGTGATGTCAGAAATTTAAACTTCTAACATAGAATTTTAGTTTTGAAAATAGTTTTTTTTTTTTCAATCTTGCATAGTAGGTACTGAGCTGACATAGCATTGTGCTCTTCTATGGTACTCTTGATGCATGGAATGTTGCAACCACACCTTATAGGCTTGTATAAAGATGTTGTCAGTGAACGAGGCGAAAGAGGTATACAGAGAGAGAGACGTGTGTATTGAAGTCCTATTGGAGGAAATTAAATATTTTCATTTCTCCTCCTGGTAAGTAAGAGTGCGTTGAGTTTTGCCGCTCAGCACACAATTATTCGCATTCAGATCTTTCTAATACTTTATTCCCGTATTCAATGAGAGACAATTGTATAAAATAAAGTTTGCATACAAAAGATACGGTTTGCCAATATATAGGGTGTCCAGGAAGTATGGATGAATCTGAATTTCGTGCGAGTTTGTTATGTCTTTTGAAATTTTACCTTTGTTATTTTTTGTTATCTTTTAACTTTCCGTTAAAAGCGTGGGTACTGTTTTTGTGTACATTCCTATTTAATATTTATTTAGTTTGAAAAAGTCGATGAATACTAATTGCGAGATGAAAGATGTTATTGATATAAACTTCCAAATTACTATTTAGTCCAAGTTGTGGATGAAAATCACAATGTGGATGAAATAAAACGATTGTTCTATTGGAGAAATGTTTGTGCAAAAAAATTTCTCATTGCGTGACAACCAGGAATAATTGGTCAGATTATACAATCTTTTTTAATGGTGTATGAAATCAAATGTGGACCTGTATCAAATGTTTATAAACGTACCGTCAAAAAATTCAATGAACTAACTATCGCAAAGCTTAGTGTGGTCATATGGCAGAATTTTTTGCTTTATGCTGCAACCACAATACAACAAAGTAAGGAACAAGGCAGAAGGAACCAAGATAAAATTAAGAAACTTCCTCGCTTTCCGTAAAAGTTTCGAGACATTTCATGTTGAGTAGAACTGTGTGAACACTGTGTTATGTGTGTGCAGATTCATAGAAATATAATTTGTCGTATTACATTAGGATTAGTTAGTTCACATGTTTGCATAACATTTTACATTTTCAAGATTTTCTTCTAAGTTAGTACCCTACCTCCTGGACACCCTACATATGTATCGTTTCAGAAATTCATGCCAACCAAAATAGTACTACGCTTTGGGAATTATAACCGATATACGGATTATAAATGAACTGAAACTGGAGGTACATTTTAAGTCAATTCTTTGATTATTTTGTTCATTGAATATGTTCCTAATAAAAATAGTTCTTTGTCATTTGTTTTATTTTTATGTATTTTTTAGCTGCATGCTGTAAATCGCACATAGCATTGTAGAGAGAGAGAGAGGGAACCTGGAAACCCAGTGACAAGAAGTCAACATAGTGATGTTGCCTTTAAGACACTACCGTCCTCCACTTACCGCAGAATTCTAGAGGCATTGCGTGTTGAGTGGCGAAACTTAATTAATGCCTGCCAGAGCGAGAAAATTTTAATATAAAATATTTTGTTTCCTCAAGTAGGAGGAGGCCCACCCTGCTAAGTGTGGGATACAACGTGAAGTTGAAAAAAAATCGAATTATGCCTTTTATACATTTTAGATGACCCCTTCATATGGGAAAATTTCATTTTTTACAGCTTTACTCCATAGATCTTTCTCTATAAGAGCAAGTTGACAGTTATATCATAAATCAAGTAAATATAAGCGCTGTTTCAAAGAGTTCCCTTTTGAAAACCTCGAGGGCACACGACTATTAACGAATTGTAAATTTCTTTTTATCTTGTACGTAGAGTGATAAATCACTCTGTTCTCCGCTTTTCTTTCATAACATTGTTTAGAATTAAAGAAATAGAAATAAGTCACTAAATTATTCATTTTATAGACTTTGATTTGAATAGAAAAAAATCAAAATAATTTAAAACACAAAAAACATTGCAAAAGAAAAACGACATTAAAGCGTTAATATGATAAGCTCAAAGCTCACTTTTACAGACACGTTACTTCAAACTTGAATTTTAAAACGCGTGCTTAGTAAAAACTGAATAGGCCAGACGTCTCTGATTGCAATCGAGAGCTTTTGCTCTTGAGAGCGTATATCAAGCTTTTACTTGCAGCTTTGGACAGAGTGATCAAATGGAAGTAACTAAAACTTGTGTGTGATACGTGACTCGTGCTAAGTGTACTAGATATGCTAGCTGGTTGAGTTACATTTTCTTGTTTTTTTGCTTCATTCTTTATCAGGCACATAGCGGAGTAGAGTTGGGAACATGGGTACCTAGTGTTAAGATACTCCGTTAAGATAACAATTCTGATTTGGATTCAGATGGCATTGGGTGTTGAGAAGCGGAACCAAGCGACCCGTTTCGACTCTTTACGATACTGAGGCAATGATAGTATTAAACAAGCACTATAATTCATTTCAAGTTTAAATTCTTCAGGTAAGGGGGTAACAGCAAAACGATTATGTTGACATAATACTGCATCAACACCCAATATAGTATCAATTAGTAGCTTAGCACTAGGGTCCCAGGTTCCCACGTTCCAGGTTTATTGCGGTATCTGCTAATGTGGTGGTTGAAGAAATAGAAATTCAAATTATAATTTTTGTTGTATTATACAAAATTGCAATATTTCAATGATATCAATTCAATTCATAAAATTATGCAAATTTTCAATTTAATTAATTCTTAATTACATTATTCCGTATTTTTTTTTAAATTTTAATAAAGTTAAAAAGCACAATGCAATGCTCATTATTTTCACATTTCCTAAGGTAACACTACGGTACAGTTAACTAGAGAATGCTTAGAGAATATAATATGTCCATATATTACTATGTGAACGTAAAATTCAGCACACGTTCATCGAAGGTACTGCGCTACACCTAATTACACGTATGCAGTTTAGGCTGTTTTTGTACTGGACCATACAAATAATATATGATATACGAGCTGGTTTTTCTTTCTTTTTTATCGAAAAGATATTACTCTAGTACTAACTAACAATATATAAAAATTGTATAAAAAGTAATATAGGGAAAGGTAAGAATAAAACCAGTCTACTAGAAAGAGAAACTCATTGTGCCTCTCCACACACATCTGGGTAGGCAGAGGGAACCTAGCGTTAAGACAATGTGCCGAGAATCGAACCCACAACCATTACACACATAGCCGCATGCTTAGGTCCCTGTGCCATGATGGCCTCATCAGTTCTAGTTTCCACCGGGGTTATGGAAGAAACCTTGGCTCCCGTAATGATTTTATTCGTTGAGGAGAAGCACCATGAGGTTTTAGTGACTTGGGTGGCGTACCCAAAAGGGTTTTCCTCACGATAAAAGAAGGAAAGCTGAAGAAGGAAAAATGAAGATATAGTGCGGTGCGTGGAAAAGTTCAACTTTTTGTAAATGACTCTTATATATGAGAATATATTTTAAGATTTTTTTATATATAAATATTCATTGGGGACAAGAACCCACAATTATCACGTTTAAAATATGTAAAAAAATATTTCGATGAAAAAAAACCTCTCTAAACGATCGTTATAATCAACTTAGCTGTATATAGCTGTAGGGCGCGGTACGTTACGGCTCGCAGGGGTCCCATTGTTATTTGTGACAAATTGTCAATTTCCCATTGTATTAGGATCTATTAATTCTGTCTTATGTGACGTTTCACGTTCGCACTACTATTAATTTTGTTTTGTAGATATGTATGTGTGTATGTAAAGTTCTCTTATATAACTGTATTATTCTATACAAAACTATAGACCGGAATTTTTTTATATGCGACATTGTTAAACTTTGAAACAGGCGTACAATAAAGAATAAGGTTTTTCTTTCATTTAGCTTCATGCTATTCCGCATATAGGAAGAAAGGCAGAGAAATTTAGTGTCAAGACACGCTGTTTATCTCTTACGTTAAATTATCAGAAGCAAGAAAAAGCAGTGTTGAGTCACTAAGTTGTCTCTGTTTATGGGTATAAAGCTGGAAGTTAGAATAAAATATACCACAAAATTCTTTCACTGATATACACTATCTTATATTTATGTACTTTTTTAGCTCCAAGTATCCCGCACACAGCAGGGTATTGCCTCTACACCAGAGCGAGGAAATGGAAATATAAATTTAAATATTCTCTCGAGTCTCTTCTCTCTTCATTTTCTCGAGTGGAGAACGAACCCACAACCAGTCGCGTTTACGGTCACACTTTGTGACAAATACTTAAAATAATAAAATAAAATAAAAAACGCTACGTCCGAAATACCCTTAAACTACCAAGTGCATCCAAAGTATATCCTTTACGACCGTCTTCAGACAATTTGGGCTAATTACTCGGAATACAGAGACAAGTTTTACATTTGAATAATTCACTTCATTTTACATTTACTTTTGTTGAAAACAACGAGTTTTGTTTTTGAGATACAATCTTTGAGAGTTCTTCTCTCACTCGGTTAAAATTTAAAACTTAATTTCGCTACGAAATTAGTGTTTACGTGTTTATTGTAAAGTTAATTGTAGTTAGATACAAAGTTTGTGTTATATTTTTGTATTTTATTATGAGAATATTAATTTTTAAATTCAAGTACAAGAAGGCTGTGCGCGCGTTTAATTGTAAAGTTGTGTTTTCGATTCCCACTCACGTTAATGAAATATTTTATATTTTCATTTCACATTCTGGTAAGTAACTGCGGTATTGATATCTACATGAAATGCCATGGATTTTTTCTCTGGTTTACAGTTACACGCTTAAGCCCCTATGCCATGACGACCTTCTTTGTAATTGAGCTTAAAAAATAATATCCGTACAATAAAATACCATTTTTTAGCTTTAAAGTGAATTCCGCACATTGAAAATTAGACATTAAAGCTGATACCACGGTGAACATATAAAAATATTAAATATTCCATTTCCTCGAGTGGAAATCGAATTCACAACCTGTCATTAATGTATAGATTATATTTTTTAAGTTACTCTCAAAAAAAAAATATCAACAGTTTGACATGTATATAGGTACTAGGTGCTACTTACGCCCTATTATGCAATATTGCTAGATGTTTTTTCAGTTCAATGATGATCTATTTAGGCCTATAAGCATGAATACTAAATATATTTTGTGTAAGGTTCTATATTTGTCAACAAATTTCTCAGATATTAAAATTTCTTAGCAATTACAAATTGTTTAAATGTTTTAAATACTGAAAAGGAAAAAATAAAAATATATCTTTCCTTTGAAATATAAGTTACATAAAGTTTTATATTCTTCATATAAATTGCAAGAAAAATCCTTTGAATGTAGTTAATCTTCGGGCTTCGGGTTAAATTAATGCCGTACAAGTTCCAGCGGTCAAAGTGAAATCATATTTCATAGTAGCTATAAAATATATTTAATTATATCAAAAGATTATCTTTTTTTTCTGTGTTTTTCTCTATCATCAATTAACTTTTGAACATATTACAAAGAAGAAACGGAATATAGAGTAATTAAAATAAATATTTAGGTATATATTATTAGGTTACCTGTTCTCATTAAACTACTTCCGTTAAATATTTTTCGTCGAATTCTATGGACATTTCGAAGCATCAGTTCGCAGTTAGTCAAGAGCAACTATCCGTGACCTAACAGAGAGTAGATCAAGTGCGGAGTTTGAAAGTTGTGGGTTCGAATGTTCTTGTTTTTAACTAAAATAAATATATTTAGTATATAGTTAAATAAATTTAAGATTGTAGCAAATAAATAATTATAAAAACACCAACTTAATAAGTTAAGTAAACCTTAAATGTTTATCATTAATTTTTCGCTCACAGCAGGATAGGCAAAAGGCACCTAGTGTTAAAATATTCCGTTACGTTTAACGCCGAATTTAAAGGCATCGCTTCTTGAGTGGCAGCTTTAGCCTCGTCGTATAATGAAAATAATAATATTTTAAATGTCATATATTTATATATGGTTGCGGCGTTGAATTCCGCCAGTCAAAACGCAATGCCTCCAGAAATTACTAGAAAGTAAAGGACAGAAGTGTGAGCGGAGTTTCTTAACACCGCAGTGTACATAGGTTTCCAATATAAATTTAAAATTGAAATATATTAATACTAAAATGGTTCGCAAAAGCTCTTCAGCTTTAACTTAGGTTTTATATATTATGTCTGCATGTATGAACAAACTTATTGAACTATTCCCGTCTAATAATATCGTTCAATGAGAACATTTGGTTCTTTTTGAAACTTCCTTTGGAACAGCTTGCATAGTTACCCACTTGTTTTTATACAATACTTTCAGAGAGGAATTTCTATATAAGATTCTTTCTTATTACTCGTGATTGTCGTTGGCGCAAATGGTATACAAAGATTTGTATCAGCATCACGCCTAACCTTGAACAGTATGAAAATCAATGAGAATCTAGTGTCAAGACACACCGTATTCCACATTTGATCATGGCGTGTTGAGTGGCGGAACTCAACGTCGCGCCTTGTTCTCCTACAACGTGAAAATCAAAACAAATAATTTTTCATAGTGAATTTGCCACCCACAATCATCGTGTTTATTATTAGAAATGTAAATTAATCCTCTTTTATTAAATACTTTAAAAAGTATTCATCACAAAGAAGCAAAGGCCAAGTTCCAAGTAGTCTTAGCTTATGGCAAAAAGTTTATTAAGTTTGAAATGTCTTTGTCTTTCTTAACTTGCGGTTGATAAACATCACTTTAAAACAAATAATTAATAAATAATAAGATAGGGGGCCTTTGTACCTCGGGGAAGAGCGTTGACTGTAAAGAGGATGGCTTTGATTCCGAGGAATAATAATTTCCTCATCAATGTCTGAAATGTTTGGCAGTGAGTGTGGAACGGAGCATATTAACATTAGGTTCCCTCAACCCACCTATATTCAAAATACAACCGGAAACTAAAAAAAAATTCCCAACTGACCATGGAACCCAGGAACACACAACCATCATGACAGTCACTGCCCTGAACCACAATGGTGTCAAAATCCACATTGTTCTACACTAACTCATAACAACTGATAAATATCTTATATGAAATCGATCAAAATTCTCGTCACGTAGCTAAGCAGTTCCCAAGATATATGCGGGATGAAAACGATATTTGGTTCAACGTGAATATTATCGATATAGAGCTTTTAATATAAAGTGTAAAAGCTTATAGAGCTTTTGTTATTGCCAATAAGTTTTTATTTTTTTGCTTAGAATAGGCTCGTCATGGCGAGGGAAACTAAGTTTTTGTTTAAACAGAACTTGGTGTGTAGTAGTAAATATTTTTTATTATTTCCAATATTTTCTAATTTTGGAATTGAATCCACAAGCGATTCATAACATGGCGTTTGCGTCGTCATTGAGGCATGAGGACGAAGGACCCTCAACGCCGCGGTTTGTCATCTTCCATCTACCAGATGGATATAAAAATAAATACATTCATTCGCCTAAGTGGAAATTGAACTTACAACCATCACATTTCCTGTCAGATACTACCCCACAGCGCCTCTACAGCCACAATAAAATGAAATCCAGAATATTATTGAATACTCGATTAAAATTAGAAAGCTAATTCTATTTAAGCGATGATTTGTGATCTCAAACAAAAGCGGTATAATAACAAGCAAATTGTGTACGAAATGGTCAATAAATGGATATAAATGTTCCGCTAAATAGGTTTTATTACCAAAATAATACTGATAATTTTACTATGCGGTGGTTATAGAAATTTTAGAATTTTGACGCTACTAGCTTCGAGATTTAGGTTACAAGGTTCAAATAGGTTCAAATTTAAATTAGTTTTATTTTCTTTTTATCCTCTCTTGACTGCACCGGCAACTTTTTACTGCAGTCTTTACTCCGTCTTCGTAGTCGAATGGAAATAGCTAGGAGTTGTGACTGACAGACTGACTGACATATGTCGTGATCATTCTTCCTTGCTTGCGCTGTCCACTTTGAGACAACCACAACGTTTAAGATTCGAATTAAAATTAAAATATTATGCCTTGTGTATTTGCGTTTATTACATTATTGAATTCTTCATGGTATTTTAAAGTAGACTGTATAAATCAGTCTTTGTTATTAGTTAATAAATGAGTTGAATAATAAGTTTCACCGCGATGTCATAGTCCACAGTTTCGAAAGTTGGGCGAAAAATGAGGAAGAAACCATCTGGGTTTCTCTAGGTTCGCTCTACACAACGTATTATGCAGAAAAAGTTTGTTTTTGTTTGTTATTTTCCATATATAAAAGAGAATTAGATGTTTTTAGAAAACGTATAAAAATTATGCGAACCGGCGTCTCTTGGAAACCGTCTGGCCGTTCCATTGAAACTTTTATATGCTTATTAAATATTTGATTTTTTTTCCTAGTCAGTCAATAGTTTAGGTTATTTCACCTAAATTGTTAATGTCTATGGCTACCGAACTACAGCTGGATAAACTCGTATTGAAAACGTTTAATGATGCATATAACTGCTGAAACATGGACGATAGTAAATTAACATAGATTTAGAGAAAACAGAATTTAACATAAGCTTCACGCTGTAACCCGCAAACAGAAGGGTAGGCACAGGGAACCTAATGTTAAAACACTTCGTTTCCCACTTTCCGCCGAGTTGCGTGTTTAGTGGCGGAACTATTAAAAAAAATACGTTTGTACGTGTAAACTACCTACTAAGTTTCATGATGACACAGTTGTCATTAGTAATTCAAATTTAGATATTTAGAGATTTTTTACACAGTATGAGCTTTACGTAATAAAAGCGCGTAAAAAACTAGTTTAAAAACGAATTTCATCCACATTTCACGAGTGCCTAATGTACCTAGCAGTCCGACCGTGACGCCAGCACGTACTAGTAGAATCAATCGCGCATGCAAATCTCTAAATACCATTGTGAATACTAAACTTCATGAATTGTTTACTGTTTTCATGTAAATTATTCAATATCATGATTATTGTAGAACATTTTGTGTAGGCCAGTGGTGGCGTAGGCATAAACGCGACGGGCTGTGGGTTCGATTCCCACTTAAGGAATATTTTCATTTCTTAGCTCTTATGACGAAGCCATTCGCCGTCTGAGTTGCCCCGCCTCAGAATTCCGCGGAAAGTGGGGAACCAAAGTATATGTGGACATTTGGTTTCTAGGTTCCCTCTGCCTACTCTGCTGCGTGCGGAATGAAGCGTATAGTTAAATAAAGAAATATAATGAAATAAAACATTAAGTTTCCTCTTGATGCCCAGAAGTCTAAAAAAGCTGCTTTTATAAACCTTCTTCTTTAAGTTAGAGAAAGTCACATTAAAATTTGTTGCATAGTTTGCAGTTTTTCGGGTATTTCTTAAGAAATTTCAACATTTTTGTTTTTCTTTATTGAAATTTGAGTTTAAAGTTTTGAAATTTTGAGGTAGTTCAAATGTAACTTTTGATTAAAATGAAAGTTTTAAGTTAAACATGAAGGAGCTTAAATCCTGGAATTAGTTATACGTAAAGTGGAAACTTACACGGATTACGCGGCTAAGACTAATAGCTTGAGGAAAAATTTCATAACCGGGACTGCAATATTCGGGAAAAGAATAAATAGAGTTAGGAGAAAGAACCAAAATGTTAAGATACTCCGTTTATCTTATTTTCGTGGTATTTCCGAGACATTAATAGATATGACAGAGCGAGGAAATGATAATAATTGTCTGAGTAAGAATCGAACCGACAACCGTCGCGTTTACAGTCATAGACTGTGTGTGTGTGACGCATAACGGCCTCTAAATAACTGTAATTGTGATAAATACAAATAAATAATAAAATCAACTTGGGAATTTCTATACTTTGTTGACAAACAAAACTCAAGATGAGTTTCAAGAACTACAAATAAATGAGAAAGCGCGCGAAGTAATTAAACTTTAAAACATCTCAGAGCTTTCAAACATCAAAATTTATATTAGAAGTGGAGAAATTACGCTGAGATTATTGTGGGCACGCTTTTACCGCATAAAGGGACAGGGCGGAAGAACGTACTGTTAGGACACTCTATTCTCTCCTTTTCCCCTTCTTTCTTATTTCTTTAAGCAAATTTCACACAATCACACTTAATTGGAAAACGTATAAAAATTGATCGCAGCGGGATTTCAACCCACGTCTCTTGGAAACCATCCAAGCGCTCTGACTGACTACTAAGCCATGTTTAAACATGTTTGTTACAACTTATACATTTAAGTTAAATTGAAACAACCGTGTTAGAATATAGCCCGATGAGAACGTATGGCTTAGTGGTCACAGAGCTTTGAAGCTTTTTTCCAAGAGCTGGTGGCTTAAAATCCATTGAGTTCAGATTATTATGCTGTTTCTTTTTTTTTTCAAAAAATATTTTTTTATTCGTAAATGTGGAATAACGCGGAAAAAAAATAAACAAAATTCACTGATAAATCTTTTTAGAATTTCAAGATATATTATCTCATATTTAATGAGCAAGTAAAATTAATATGTTAAAATAACAAAACTTGTTTCACGGCAACTGAAATTTTACATAGAAATGGCCGCTACTAATGACATGGTATAATTATATAAGAACGAATGGAAATTTTTAAAAGAACTAACGTTACATAAGACAAAACGAATGCCGTAGTATTGAGGAAAAAATGTAATTAAAACATTTTTAGAAATAATTTGTCTTTAGTTGTCATTAGGGGGATCTGGGAACCTAGTGTTAGGGCATTTCGTACCCCATAAATATTTAATTTCCTCGAGTGGGGATCAACCCCACAACCAGTCGATTTTACAGTCACAGGGGTGTGCCCCTGCGCCACTACTGGCCTCAGCTGCTATATAAAATAATCCAAGAATTATGTTTAACACTAAGAATTATGTCAAATATTAACACACTTCATAAATTACGTATCAAATAACTAAGTCTTTGATATTCAAGTACAAAGGAGTTGTTGGTTTATCCGCTTTGCTACGTTATTAATTAAAATTTAATAAAACCGTTGCTAGCGAAGTGGTAAATTTATATAAAAACAAATAAAATATATATTGAAAAATTTATAAATATCATTTTTTTTTGGGGTTCCGTATTTTTTAAGGAAAAAAGGAAAACTTTGTTGTCCGTCCGTCGGTCTATCCGTCTGTCTGTCTATCAAGAGTCATAATCTCAGGACCGCTTGGAGATATCGAGTTGAAATTCGAATCATATACTCAGATGTACGGTCTCTTGATTTGCTGAATTGTATTTCTAGATTTACTTGAAAATAAAAGATAGATATCAGCCGTTGATATCACAAAAAAGCAAATTTCGACGCTATAAAGTAACAATTAGGTTTCAATTCAAATAAACATGTACAAAAACAAGTCACCTGCAAACATTAATAGGAAAAATCTATTACTCAATACTTACAAAATCAAATTAATCAAAATCTTACGTACTTAATCACTAACAATTAAAGTTCTTGAGCGATGTTACCTCGCGATATAAAAAAAAATACCGTAGCAGGATTTGAACCCGCGCCTCTTTATTAGTTATTTTCATTTGACTATGCAGACAAAGCCACAGGCTAAATCTAGTGATAGAATAAAATAGTAATTCAGTTATGTCAGTCTAATTCCCACTAAACTCGTTCCAACGACTAAATGTCATATAAAATTTCATTACATATTGTCGCACATGTTACTAGCACATAATAATATAATTTAGAAGTTTAATTAAATTTCAGCCTTCATTATTAAGATATATTATTTATTAAAAAAGATTACTTTTGACTTTTTTTATGTTGAATAGTACATGAAAATTGAAGAATACATCACGCGGTCGCGTCGCTGTACCAAAATGCACTTGCGGTTAAAGTTATCTATATTTTTTATATGACAAAACTATTACAAACATATAATTTTAGTTAATTTTATACAATAATAATGAGTACGCCCACAAACTTAAAATTGTAAACTTATATAAATCGTACTTCCCGAGTTCGACTCGCACTTGACCAGTTTTTCTTTATGGATCAGGCAAGGGAAACGAGCGTACGGGTCGGATGATCAGTGATTACCACCGCCCACGACCCCGTGTAACATCAGAAGAGCTACAGATGCTGTTGCCGGCCTTTTAATTATGTCAATCTCCCATTAAACTAGTTCAAACTACTAAGAGAACCTAGTGTTTAGGCACTCTGTTCTCCACGTATCTTCCATTTCTCAAGATGACGTGACGGAAAGTTAAGTGACGGAATTCATGGGCGCGATTTCTGTTTCCACAGCTGGGGATTAAAAAAAACACTTTCCTCCAAGTGGGAATCGAACCCACAGCTATTAAATTTACAGTCCGAACTATATAGATATACACACAGCATAATGTTTCATATTACGACTTCATGTTCTATTACTATTTGACGGAACACCCTCGAGGGAAATCTACGGCCGAGGCCGAAAATTGAATTCTAAAGCAAGCTTTATCATAATGTTCATCACCTGGATACTTTTATGTTTCTTGAAACACTCTTATGTATTTTTCTTTAGGTATAATAATTGTTTTATTTATGGGCTAGGAACACCTTTCCTTAGCATCGTTGTCATTTGAAAGTCGATGAAATGAAAAAAAAACGACAGTGAAAAGAGACATAGGTACGTATAAAATTATAAAATTTAACTTGGAAGCAAATTAAATAGGTTTATCATAGTTTAGTTACCATAAGCCACTTGTATCATTTATCGAAAATGTAAGCTTTGAGTCTGAATAAATATATACAAATAAAATGTTAAATAATTATCAAACCTTGTACCTATATAAAACTTACAATTATCCTTTTCCTGAATACAGCGTGAGAGAGGAAAAAACGAAAAATAAAGATTTTTTTTAGCTTCACCTTTTGGGAACATGGGAACCTACCTAATGTTGTTGCGTCGAGTTGCGAAACTTAACGCCGTGCTTTGTCTCTTTTACCAAAGCGAGTAAATAAAATATTTAATATTTAATTTCCATGAGGGGAAATCGAACCGACACATATACCGAATAGCCGACCAGTGGGACGTTTAATAATTATTTAAATTGAAATCCAACCCACAATCAAACAATGGCTGAATGTTAATATCTCCAACACAAGGTCGTCAAAAATTTTATTTTATTTCAGCATCGAGCAATGGATCAGCTCGTATCGACCGTTACAAAGTAAATACAAATGTTTACAAATTGTTAGCGAGCTTCGCCAAATAAAATGTTCTAAGCAAAGTTAAATAAATTATAGTCAATGTTTATTTCAATGTTGTTTTGAATGGTTATATTGGAAATAATATAATGATGTTTGTTATTATTGAATAATAATTATTATAATATATTATAATTAGTAGGTAAAATGGGCAAGGTTTGATAGTAAAATTACTAAAATGTACGTATAATTTACATATTGGACGTAACTTAACGTCACGCTTGGTTTTGTTAACGAATGTAACTCATTCGTGCAAGTGGGAATCGAAGTTATAACCTTCGCGTTTACAGTCAGATCCTGTATTTTTGAACCACGAAGATCTCATGGCATATCTGTATTATAAAATGACAAAAATGAAGAAAGTAGTTTAAATTTGAAATTATCTTTTACGCTGAAAATTACCACTTTCATAAAATTTCTTCAAGATTTCAGTCTTTATTTTCACAAGTGTAAAATGATGAACGTTTCACATATCCCTTAACGTACTCATAACTGGTCATAAAGCAATCTGTTACAAATAAAAACACGCTATCGTAACAGCTTGCTTTGAAATATTAAAATTTAATTCGCATCCACCTACGGCCCGGTTGTCCCTGAATAATTTCAAACAAGGCACTAATTTTTTATAAACAATTTTCAACCCTACCACTTTCATGTAGAGTTCATATTTCATGAAATTCGTTTTCCATGTCCATATGAGGCAGGAATAAATTATAACGGCGGTCAAAGGTACCCTTAAATTCTGATAATTAATCTTTTAAGTAATATATTGTGGTTAGCTGTATAGAATTGCTTGTATGGTGCCAAAATAATTTTAATTTTCATATATTTTATGAAATCTAGATTATTGTTCGAAAAGTTTAATGTTGAAAGAAAATTATAATACAAAATGAATTTATAAATATAGAGTGTATTTTTATACTGAAAATTTTAATTAAAAGATAATATTACTAATATTAATTAGCTTTTAACTGCTCAGTCCAGTGCGGTGTTAAATACCGCCACACAACATTCAATGTCTCGATTATTGGGCGGAAAGTGGGAAACGGAAAATCTTAGCACTAAGTTCCTTCTATACTAATATAAAATACACAAATAAGTTTATTAAAATAATATACAAACATTATACAAATTACCTATTACAAGTCACTACTACGACTAGCCATATTCTAAAAACCGGAAAATCAAAGACGGAGCTTAACTCCGCAAAACAAAAATATGTGTATTATATTAAATAGAAAAATAACAAATAAACCATAAAAGCTCTAGCTTTCAGAACATACTGCAATACACGTGTACATTATATTTCAGAAATGACCTATTCCGAAACATTTATTACTGCAAAACTTTTATATTACTTTAAAACTGCAAGGAACTTCTGTAAGCAGTATTTGAGTGACTTTAAAGTCTTGCTCACGTTATACCTATTGTTTGTAAGTTTATTGTTCTATTCTTGCTATCTTTCTCTTGCATTTATTGCAAGAATATACTAAATCACTTTTGATATTGCTTTAGTTAATTTATAGTTTTAAAGTAGGTTTACGGTTATGCTTTATAAAGCTCATATCAATATTATTGATGCTTCCTATTATACACATATATTTTGTAGATACCTGAAGGAAAAAGGAATAACGCGTTGGTTATGGGTTCGATTCTCACTTCGGAGATTAAATTATATTAATTTTCCTGCTCCGGCAAGACTAAGTGCCGCGATGAGCTTTACTACTTTTTTATAGCTTCATTTTGTATTCAAGGCAGCAGACATAGCAGGATAGAGGGAACTTGAAAATCTAGTGTTCAAACACTCTTTTCCTCTTAAGAATCTTCTGTTTTTCAATTTCTGCTCAAGTCTGAAGCCATTGCGTGTTGAGTGCGTTGCGGTGAAAATTAACGCCGCGTTTTTGCCTTGAGTGGGAGTCGAATCCCTAATGCTTGAGTTAACAATATACTATGCCGCTGCATCACGACGTTTTTCGTTTTTTAAGTTTCACTAATCTTTTTTTAATTTAATTTGCTTTACTAAAACATTAAAGCGAACTTACAAAACTACAATTTCCAAATGAAAAAAGCTTTTTAAACTAATTATGAATATTGCTATGATTCTGTTTTCTTTTTGGTTCGGCAGTAGAAGTTATGGCAAACAGAACGACTTTCATATAAAAAGTTCTAACGATTCATTCCATTAATATATATAATACATAGGAGTAAGCACTAATAATAAAATTGTAAGTAATTTCATTTATTAGTTACATTTTTTGGTTTTTTTACAAGTTCAGCTTTTTTCTTTGCAATCTAATAACAACATAATTCATTTACTGCTTGCTTGACAGAACTCAACGCAGCACTTGTCGAAATAAATTTGACAAGCTGCGGCGTTGAATTCCGTTCTTATAAATTTTCCCGAATGAGAAACCTCCTCGTCCGTGTCTTCCTCTCTATCTACCCTCTGCTATATTAGGAATACAGCGTAAAACTAAAAAAATATATATTAGAGAATAAGATTTTTTTAATATATAAACAATCTCAGCTGAAAATTAAGAAACATAAAACTTACAAGAACTTCCTGAAAAGATGGCACATTGAAAATACTTACTTAGCTCGCTCCTAAATTCATTCATTCCGTTAATATTTCTTGTGAAACTCGCTCCAGTGTAAACTCTTAGCTGAGTTTGAGATTATCTTTATCCCCTTTTGCTATTTCTATTTCTTATTTTTACGCATTTCCTGCATTTTCCTATGGATGAGTAAAGACATTTCTTTTTCCTTTTAGCTTCAAGTTGAGTTCTACATGTAGATAGGATAAGCAATGAAACCTACTGCTAAGATACTCCGTGACCCATTTTCCGTAGAATTTTCAAGACATTGCAAGTCGTGTGGTGCAACTCAACGCCGCGATTTGTTCAGTTGCCTTGCTTTGAAAATTATATTATTTTCTGAATCGAAATCGAACGTAACTATCAAAAAATAACCAAATATGTTTAATTTACTGATCTAGTATTAATGTGGAAGGAAGTGTTTTACTGGTAACGGAGTGTCTTAACATTACCTTCCCAGTTACACATAGCTGGTGCAGTATACAGCATAAAGCTAATGAAATGAAAAAAATATACACCCTAAGCGAAAATCGAATCTTCTACCACCAAGACTACAGTCAAACGCTCTCCTATTTCGACATACAGGCCCTACTAAATATGTCTAAACCCATTTATCTCATTGTTTATTCAATTCTTATTCCATTTCCCTGTAAAGTTGAGGTTCCAATACGTATTTATATGGCATAGAACACATGACGTATAAGAGAAAATATTGCCAATGCGAAAGCTTTCAGCTCAAAGCCGGTGGAAAACAGTACTGGAAAATAATACATACAGTTCTTAGGAATGTTCAACATTTTATTTGATATTAGTTTCGATTGGTGGCCATCGATTCGAGTTATTACAATTTAAATCATTTCAAAAGTGACAGTATAATCAGACCGTGGATCAGGAAATCCAAATATACTGGATCAAAGGTGGGTGGATATAGGTGTCAATACTGAATCAAAAACCAGCGCACCTGTATCCCGTACATAGCAGAGTAAGAAGACCTGGGAACCTAGTCGTAATACTCCGTTCCCCATTTTACACCGAATTCTTGAGGAATTGCATGTCAAGTAGCGGAATCCAACGCCGCGTTTTGCCTGGATACCAGAGCGAGAAAATACGAGCGAGTATAAATCGAACCATGCTTGCAAACAATGTTTGCAATCAAATGCTGTTCAACTGTGCCACGATGGCTTAAAATATTTACTATTCTTTAATACTGTATGTAGAGGTGAAAGCAAGTGGCAGCTCTCGAACCTCTCTTGAACTGTTTAGTTACATTTTAGATTACATTCTATCGCCTTATATTGTATGTGTTATCTCGTAAATATATGTATGAAAATATATAGTAAACACATTTATATGTGAATTTATAAAAAGTAGTGTTAAGACACTTCGTTCTTGTTCTATTTTTGAGACATCGCGAGACTTGGTTAAACTCTGCAGAGGAAATAAAAATGTAATCCCAAATATAGGAACCGATTTTACGTTTCATAAAATCTTTAAAATATGATAGTGACTTTTTTTTTCTTCTCTGCTCCACGTCCTTTTTTCCCTTCTTTTCTTTAATAAAACAAAAAAAAAGTTACATTATTAATTTAAAACAAAAAATTGTTGAAAGAGAGAAATAATTATAAATTTAAGCCCACAATTGTTACATACATTTGTATAGTGGTGTTATTTTCCTCTTCACGCATGAGAATTAATATCCCACTTCCCGACTAAATTTGATATATCTATTGCCTGTAGTCGAGGATCAAACCCACAAACGTCGTGTAGATATCTGTACCACTACACCACAACGGTGTTAACTACTGTATACTCTAATTATTATAAATTATAAATTTATCACAGCTGTATACATTTCAATATAGCTACTGCATTTTGTACTAAATTGATCATAAAACTGCCTGTGCACTTTACGATGCCCGTTAGATTTAACCTAGTGCAGTAGAACCAGGCTTTCAAATCACATATTTGGCATTTATAGTATAGTACAATATAGTATGAGAGTAGAAGCCAGTTGTGGCGTAGGCACAGGCGTGTGACAGTAAACACGGTTGGTTTTGGGTTCGATGCCCACTTGAAGAAATTAAATATTTAATATTTTAATTCCTTCGCTCTGGTGTCGAGAATTCCGCCTCTAGAATTTGGTGGAAATGGGGAACGGAGTATCTTAATACTAGGTTCCCTCTGCCTACTCTGCTGTGTGCGGGATCCAGCGTGAAGATCCAGAAAAAAAAATAAACACAATAGTAAACAGTTTAAATCCACGCCTGACAAAAGTGAACTCTACACTTGACACCGATAGTACAAGAACCGGGTTACCCCAATTTCATTCAGTCAGTTCACTTCATTATTCTTACTTACAAGTTGACCGTCGTGGCATGGCCGTGTGTTGGATTCCTTTTAGGGGGTATGGATTATTATTTTTTTTCGCTCAAGTAACAAGACGAAACGCGGCGTTAAATTCCGGCCACAAACATTACGTGTTAAAAGGGTATTTATGTAATTAAATTATTACAGTATATCATCATTACGAAGTAAATTTTATTGAATTTAACAAGTCTCTCTTATAGAAGTCATTATTATTAATTAATTTGATATAAATAATAGTTGATAACAAATAACACTATAGATTTTTAGAGTCACATACATAAAGATATCTTTTATATAGAAAATCAATTCCGTTTTTGCAATCTATTAAAAATTTTAAATTACAAAAATTAAGAATTGAGGTAGGTATAATAACTTCCTCCACTTACCAGTAATTAAAATTCTTGTTTCAAACTTGAACTATTGTAATACAATTTTGAGAACTTTTAAACTTGCAAGTCCTAACTATAATTTTATAAGCAGAATCTCGAGTTCCCACCGTTTAGTACTCGCTTTATGTTTGATATCATAGTCTATTATAAAGTAAGAAACTTGAAACATATTCTGAGATGAGCAGCTATCAGAAGTGGGTTGTACTCTTGCAACTCGATTGTAGTAAATTTTTCGTCAGTTTTTTTTTCATCTTTTACAGGTTAATGAGAACGTGACGTAGGTACACTCCGTTCTACGTTAACATTTTAGAGTACTTTGGATCAGTTTCACCAGTTACGAATAAAGTTTCATGGTGTCTTACAGATAGATGATGAAAATACAAGATAACTGTTTCTTCTTTTTTAAAGAATAATATTAATCTTATAAGGGTACCTTTTTTCCTTAAAAGGTACGGAACCCTAAAAACATGATAACACAAAAATTTATAGCGGCACAGTATTTGTTTGTAAACGCGATGCTTGTACATAGGTTTGATTTCAGCTTGGAGAAAAGAGTTATTTATATATTCTCCTTCTGGTAACAAGGCAATCCGCTGAGTTCCGCTACACACGCAATGTTTCAAAAATTAGGCGAAAACTGGGAACGGAATGTCTTACTTATTACTAGTTTCCCTCTGCTTTCTCTGCTATATGTGTAATACAGCATGATGATGATGATAATAACCTAGTCAAAAGAGGGCATTCGTGGCTCATGGCCAATTGTGGCTGTAAAAGTGAGAGTTCGGTTTCCATTTGAAGAAATAAAATATTTAATATTTTCATTTCTTCGCTCTGGTGTCTAGGCAAAGCACGACATTTTGATCCGCCAAAACGCAATTCCTCCAAAATTCGGCGGAAAATGGGGAGCGGAGTGTTTTAATCTCAGGTTCCTTCCGCCAACCCTGCTATATACAGGATGCGGCATAAAGTATATTTAATAAGTTAATAATAACAACACAAACAATAGTAGAGGCGTGCGGTAAAGTTTCACTATGAAAGCCGTCTCGGCTGAACTTCTTATCTAGTAGGTGAGCTCGTGATCTGAATTTCACTCGCACTACTTAACGTACACTTGGACCTGTATCTTCAGGCAAACTCAGAAAATACGTATCTACATATAGTACTTATGTATATAATAGTTACGCTAAAATTATATGTACCCCTCGACGGTTGTGAAAAGTTATACAGGAAATGTAATGAAATGTTAGTTAGTATTGAATTTTTGTAAAACTTACGCTATATCCCGGATATAGCTGAAAAAGTAAGGGGAACCTTGTGTAAAGTAAAGTGTAAAGTGTTAAATCACTTCATTTCGCAATTTCCATCAAAATGAGACAACTCAGTAGTTGTCGTCGCAGTCCACGTTTTGTCTATGTCCAGAACAAGCAAAATGAAAATAATTCATTCCTCCTAGACCGAGGGAACCTGGGAACTTTGAGTTTAAACACTGCTGTACCCCACTATTCACCGAATATCAAATTCATTGCATATTGAGTGGCGGAACTCAACTGTACGCTTTGCCCCATTACCAGAACGAGTAAAAGAAAATCCTCCTATGGGAATCGAACCCATAATCTATCGCGGTTACATTGAGCTTGCACACGCTTGTGCCCCTATACCACGACTGGCAATAAAACAGTAATATATTTGTGCCTTTAAACTATCTTCAAAGAAAATTTTAACTTCATCAATCACTTCTGTTTCCGAAGTAAATGCACCTAACTTTATAAACAATAACCACACCCAACTTTATGTACTGTACGTAAAGGTCTTCAGAAAGCACATACATTTCAAAGGAAACAGCAACTAAGTCATAGTTGTCATTTGAATGCACTAGATTTAGTATTCAACTGGAGTCTAGGCTCCTAGTATATTCTAGAATATTCTATTCTATTCTATTCTAGGTATTGTAGATTTTGTCAAGTTTCGTACAACTGTAAGTCGTATCAATCTTTTGGTGTAATAACTAAAATCTTATATATGTTTGAGAGTTATGATTTGGTAGTGGGAAATGAAAGTGGGAACGAAGTGTTTAAGCATTTGAGGTTCCTTAATAATTTAAAATCCTTATTTTTTTTAAATACCTGAACCAAAAAAAATATTTGAAGCAGGATGAGGCCTTTGACCAACTCCTACTTTGGTTCATCCTGGTGAAAAAACACCTAACATCTCGAAATCGGACTGAAACTAATAACAGAGTGTCGAGACACTAAAACCTGAAGTAGAAAAATTAATATTAGAACAATAATGTCTTCTATCTATAAAAACAAATCTAAAAAAAACTTTCACCTAATAATAAGTTCGAATTATTGGCCTCAATCACGCTATGAACGGTAATCATAATGTCACAAAGTTTATTCGCTAAGGAAGTAATTGTATGATGTAGACCTCCATTATTGATATTACTCGTAGTTCTAAGAAAATATCAAATATAATATATTTCTTTTCTTATTACCTAAAGTTAGTTATTGAGAAATTGTATAGTTTTATATATGAAGCTATATAGGTAGGTACTATATTACATTAATATTATAAAGAAATAGAGATTGATTGTTTGAATTCGCTAATGTTAGGAAATACTGCTTTGAATTAAAAAAAACATTTTGTACACTAAATTATCAAGGTAGACTATCATTAAGACATTTCCGTTTCTTATTTTCCGCTGAATTCAAGACATTGAATGTTGAATGGAGGAACATAACGCCATGCTTTACCTCGTTACCAGAGCGAGGAAAATGAAAATATTAAGTATTTCATTTACTCTACTCGGAATTGAATCCATAGCCTGCCGCGTTCACTTATGCTCCTGCTCTACGACTGTCGTCAAAGTTATAATACGATATTTAATATTTCCATGTATATCTAATATGCTCGAAATGAACTGAGTTTCATATTAAAACGTAATTTAAACTTTTATTATATAACACAAGTAAGGGGCGTTCTATGTTGGTTGGTTATCAATTAAATTTCCCATTTTATTAATATTTGTACTAGTATTACCTCAAGGGCTTACCGGCTTAGACCACAGTTCAAAGTTTGTTAAAAACTACGCTTATTTAGTTATTTAATAAAAAATAAAAATGACAAATTTAAAATATAACTAAACTAAACCAATGTTGCCATTCCAAAGGATATTAAATCAACCACGAACGCTACATACAATTTTTAAAGTCGACAATTTCACATGTTTTCCTCTGATTATAAAGCGGTTGAAATAGCGAAATTAGTTTTTACATTATGAGACCTCTCGGTACAGTTCGCTTGTGAAATAAACTCAATTTACTATTTAATTTTCGCTTTATTTTGTGAATTTCGATGTAGTTATAATATTTGTATGGTATAATTTCACTAGTTCAACGTTCAACGGTTGTAGGTTCGATTTGCAATCGAGGATAAAAGGCAAAAACTCGGTTTTAGTAATGCCTTGACAATTTATTAGGAAGTAGGGAACGGAAGTGTCTTAATGGGAACTGAGTGTCTTAACATTAGGGATCCATGTTCATGAAAAAAAATGTCATCATGTCGCAGTCAGGTGTGTTGAATGATAGAACTCAACGGCGTTCATTTTCTAGGAACTAGAGGCATAATTCAATCCCTTGAGGGGAAATTGAATCCAAAACCATCACAGTCCCACCGCACCACGAAAACCACACTAATTTCTAATAAAACATTGGTTTATACTTATGTCAAAGCTATAGAGATTTCTCATTTCAGTGAAATAGCGTTAGAGCTAAATATATGACGTTATACAGAACGGACGCTATCCCTGAGGAAATCTGAGTGAGTGTCTCATATTATCCAGTCGATAAGAGATTTAGCTTTGTCCGTGAACGAAGATGTGTTTACATTCAAAACGTTACATTCAAAATGTTCTTGTAATGTTATGTATGTGTGTATGTTAGTGGTGTATTTTAACCGACTTTTGTAAGAAAAGGATGTTATCAATTCGACTGTATTTTTTTCTAGGATTTAACACCAGTTGAGAAATAAAAGCAATAAAGAAGAATTATAATTAAATGAAAGATAACACAACACAAGTCTGACGACTGCAATACTATTGGTAATGTACTCTATTCTCGTTAGAAGAAATTAAATATTTAATATTTTCTTTTCTTTGCTCTGACAATAAGCAATGGTCCAGAATTCAGCGAAAAATAGAGAACAGAATTGTCTTAATGTAAACTGAGAGTCTTAACAGTAAGTTCCTACGGCCCCTTTGCATTGTGTTAAGACACTCTGTTGCCTATTAAGATCCCTCTTTCTGCCGAATACTGGAAATTTTACGTGGTGAGCGGCGTAACTCAACGCCGCGCTTTGACATAGGTAGATGACGAAACTAAAACGCCATAAACTGTATGAGTAAATAAATTATTTCATTACAATTTCTTAAAAAAAACTATTTCCAGTCAATTAAACAATATATTAATTTCCTATTTAGCTTATCTATACTAAGCAATTTAGATTATAAAGTAAAACGCCGAATGTCCTCTGAGAAATATCTTGGAGAGCTACAGGCTTTAGAATAAAAATGTATAGATTTTTCAAGGCCAATTTGACTACAATTTTTATATTTAATCATAGAAATTGAAGCAATTCTATATACATAAGTGTGCTGCAAAATCGACTGGTTGTGGTTTCGATCCCAACTCGAGAAAAGGAAATATTTATTTAAATTTATATTTTCATTTCTTCGCTCTGATGTCGAGGCAAAGCCCAGCATTGAGTTGCGCCACTCAACACGCAACGCCTCCAGAATTCGGCGGAAAGTAGAGAACGGAGTATCTTAACACTAGGTTCCCTCTGCTTACCCTGATGTGTGCGAAATACAGTGTGAAGTTGATTTGATATATATTTACTATTTCTTTGTCGTGCTAAATTTCTTCCAGTTTTAAGAGACAGCGTGTTTTATTATGTTTACCAAAACATAAACTTAATTAATTCTAGATAGCATCTGAGTCATTTAGAATTTTATGTTTAACAGCTTTGTAAGCACATTTTGTTATTTTATGGTGTTTTTTTATTATTTTTGTTAATTTATTGACGCAAATTATAGCGAAGTTGTGTAAGGCCAGTGTCTTATTATATCCACGGCGGTAGTCGGTTCGATTCTTATTTGGAGAAATTATTTTTTTAGCTTTGGTAACAAAACAAATCGCGGCGTTAAAATCGGCCACTTTGTCTTGAAAATTGGGCAGTGCGTGAGAAACAAAGTGTCTTAATAAATTCCCTCTGCTTACCACGCTATACGCGGGATACAGCGTGAAGCTTCACTTGTATAATTTGTTTATACATATAAATAATTAATTACTTACACGCACTACTTTGAGTCATCATGAAGCTTTTCGAATAACCTTTATTATCACTTAAATTGAAATTCAAAGTGTATAATTTTAAAAACAAAGCCTGTAATAATGTACACTGTAATTTGTATATACGAACACACAACCGCAATGTTAAATTTAAATTCTGGTATAAAGTATAAGAGAAAGCGAGTTCAGTAATTTTTTTTTTGAAAAATAATATTGAAGATAACATGGAAATGCTGGTGATTAGAATATTTCTTATTTTTTGCTTCACTGTATCCCGCACAAAGCAAGATAGGCAGAGGGAACCTAGTGTTAAACCTTAGCTGGAGCCGAGGGTCAGAAATAACCCAGCAGAGTTGCAAGGTATAATAATCAAAGCATTTTCCATTTCTTTTTATTTTATATAGAGTTATACGTTACCAAAAATAGCGACTTCAGCTAAGGGTTCAGACACTTCCGTTCCTCAGTTTCCGCTGAATTCTGGGAGTATTGCGTGTTGATTAGTGTAATATATTTTTTTTATTTCCTCGAATGCGAATTGAACACACAACCTGTAGCCTTTACAATCGCACGCTTGTGCTTCTACGCTATGACTGACCCCATTCTATTTATACAACTTTTTTAACCGACTTCTGTAAGAAAAGGAGGTTATCAATTCGACTGTTATTTTTTTTTTTTTTTTATTTTTTTATTTTTTTTTTATGTTTGTTACCTCATAACTTTTAACACTAGAAGCGCCGCCGTCTCATTTTTGACCCAAACGCAAGGTTGATTGTATATAACTTTTTTATTTGTTAATTTATGTAGATGAATTTTTTTTACTATTACCAATTTTACACCTTTATTTAATTAAAAATATAAATAATTTTATAGCAGTCATACTTTTTGAAAAAAAATAAGATCTACCTAGAACTGCCGCTGGGTCATTTTTGTCCCGCCATGATTATTTTATTATTTGAGGGTATAATTTGACATATTTTCATGCCTCGGGAACGAGGTGGAGGGGAAAGGGCAATGCAGGGGTGGAAAAAATTGAATAGTAGGTTTAGCAGTCAATGCCTAAGTTTTTAGGGTTCTGTAGCTTTTAAGGAAAAAAAAACCCTTATAAGATCATTTTTTTGTCCATCCGTCTGTCTGTGCGTTTATCTCAGAAATGCTTGGAGAAATCGAGTTGATATTCATATGAGTATATGAATATCAACTATATGATGATCTACAGTCCCTTGATTTCCTGAAAAAGCGCCCTTAAAAAAAGATATGACCATTTATATAGTAAAAAACATGTATTTCGACACTATAAAGGGAATCAAATTAATAAGGTACTTTCAGTTAACTTAGAATTATGAAATTTGGCAGCTAGCATCTACATGTAGTACTAGTACAGGAAAAAATCTGAAAACTATACATTTATATATAAATCTTAAAAAATAATAGCCTGAAAAGTGGGGTAAAATTGGTGTCAATACTAAATTTTGCCGTTAGTCCAAGTGAGGTATCAGATGAAAGGATGACTAAGCTAGGCTTGAATTTCAGAAAAACACTTGATACCAAATGTGGGCAATTGTAGGGTAAGTAGAGGGAACCTGGGAACCTAGTGCTATGCACTCCACTGGCATTTTCCGCCGAATTCTGGAGGCATTACAACGCAATGTTATAAATCATCTGTGATGTATCACTGATGAAGAATATATTAATGCATTACTTGGCCTACTAATAATATTAACTAATTTCAATAACTTATAATTTTGTAAGAGTTATTCAGTTAGTTGTCACGACCTTAGAACGTATTAGAAATATTTAATTCTTTCATTGTGTTTTATTTTTTGGTACTTTTATGTTTGTTAAAGAATAAAAATTGATTATTAAAGATGGTCTACATATTCTACGATTTATTTTAATAATTTTTTTTTGTATTTTACCAACAATCAACATAATAAGTAGAATGGGACAAATTTGTCACGACGGCGGTTCAAGGGGGGTCTCAATCTTCGGCACTTCTAGTGTTAACTGGGTGGACCGATTTTGATAATTTTTTTTTATTTGAAAGGTATAGCTTCCCGAATGGTCCCATTTTTTTTTGGTCCATGTCTGACAATGGTATCCATGAGAAAATCACATAAGTCTGAAATTTGCATTATGCATGTGCGCGACTAATAGCCGAATAACTCAATGTCGCGCCAACCGATTTTGATGATTCTTTTTTTATTTGAAAGGATACACTTCAAGGATAATTTGGTGAAGGTTTGGTTAGGTTTCGATTATGGAATCCGGAGAAAATTGAGAAAGTTTGTTTTTTTTCGTCAAAAATTAATTATACTGTAATAGTTACAAGCAAAAACTTTTTAAATTGATGTCAGAAGTGAGATTCCTGATCGTTGCATTTCTTTTCAACCAATCTCAAAAAAGAGGATGTTCTCATTTTCAACCAACTTCAAAAAAGGGAGATTCCGAATTCACCCGAATACTTTTTATGTTTGTTCTTGTCAATATACCAAAATGTAACTTTGCACAAAAATAATAGCTAATTAAATGAAGTTTTACATAGAACAATCACAACCACTCGTTGACAACCACTACCACCACCATCACCACTCGTTCAAGAAGCATCATTTTAAGATCCCATCACTAAAAATCGTAAAATAAATTAATTTTTAACAAAAACAAAAACCGACTTCTAACAACGAACTAAAAAGTGAAAAATAATTATATAAAGATTTTATAATTTTGAAGTCGGTGTCAAACTAATGCTACAACACCTTTACTACAATATCTAATTACTAAGCCTGTTTGTTCTACTTAGCACCGACTTCAAAATTATAAAATCTTTATATAATTATTTTTCACTTTTTAGTTCGTTGTTAGAAGTCGGTTTTTGTTTTTGTTAAAAATTAATTTATTACAACTGATATCCAAAAACATATCTATAAAATATATTTGGAAAATAGATTGTCTTAATATTAAGCTCTTTACAGTTACACCGCTACACGTGAAGGTAATAAATGAAATTAAAAATCAACATATTCAGAAAACAACATTTTTATATTTTCTAAAAAGAATATTACAAAATTACTCTTCAACCGTTGAGTTACGTAAAAATGTCAGTAGCCCTTTTAGTCAGGAGTGTCAGTAATTTTATTAGTCTTTATTAATTATTGATCACATTAAATAAATTAACGCTATAAATAAACTATAAGATTTTTTCAATAATAAATAGCTAAAAAGCTTCATCTCTTAAACTGAACGGTTAAACAAATAAACACGTCACTGGCTCTGACAAATTAACCGCCCTATTATCAAATAGCCTTTTATAATCACCTTTTATAAATGCATGAGATTTTTGATATATATACACTGGTGTCTTGCTCGTGGCTTCGTCCGCATCATTTACATACATTTCAATTTCTTTTCTCTTATCACCCTCTTTCCATATAGCAGGATTGGGAATAGGAGGGAATTTAGTTTATCCATTCTTCATTTTCCAAGAAAATTATAAGACATTCCATCTTGAGAACTGAAATTTAAAAGAACCAAGCCGATATTACATTTACAGTCAAGACGGGACAGCGTTGCCACGAGAGCATCTTATAATATTGACTTTTTTTTAATATAGTTGTATTATGCGTGTAATAATAATCCTTTCTTCCTTAATAATTCTGCCTATTAGTGAAAAAATAGTATATTATGAAAATATGATATGAACTCAGTGCTTTTTAAGTTCAAGCAGAGCAAGGAAATGAAAATTTATTCCCCTGAGTGGTAATCGAATGCACAGCCGTCGCCTCTGTGCCTCTTTACCATAACGGCCTCTCCTTACTATTAATGAACTGTCAAAACTTTTAATAATCATCTTTTAATAAAGAATTTAACCATAAAAATCCATATTGGTCCATCCATTTAATGTACCTATCCATTAGCACGGTATAACGAGACCGGTAAACAAACATTATTAGTTCACGTGAATCAAATTGAGCGCGGTTAAACGCATTGATTAGATAGATGATTTCGCACTGATATACCGTATTTACACTTTTCGCTAATTTACGTTGCATTTAGGCTTATGTCAAATAAAATGTTTTTATACTAGGTCATTATTAACCCGGAATTTTACTCTTTGTTTGGTTGGACGCGCTTATCTCAGAAACTACTAAAAAGTATATAAATACTACAGAAAAACATATGACTGAAGACTTTAATAGGGCATGGGGTCACGGTAATAGTTTTAAAGAAACTACTTGCGATATGTACTGCAAATATTCAAGTATATTATAATTGTTATTTATGACAACAATAAAATTTCTCATAATCAATATTGTCGTTAATCCAAAATGGAAGCAACGAAATTGTTTATGATAAATTATTAAAATAAATGTAGGTAGGTGATCTAGGCGAGTCGTGGCTTAGAGGCACTAGAAACAAAAACGAACCTTATGTTAAGACTCCCAATCCCCCATTAAGATATTTCGATTTTCCACTTTCAGCCGAATTATAGAGGCATTGTGGTTGAGGGGCGAAATTCAACGCCGCGCTTTTGCTCCTTTACCAGAGCGAGGAAATAAAAATATTTTGTAGTTATATATAATAAAGAATCGAACCCACAAACTGTATTATTCACAGTCGCATAATTGTGTCACTAGGCCACGACTGACCTCATAGTTTACTTTTCAGCACTACAAAATAACGTAAAAATATTTTAATTAATTACACAAAAAAATTACAAAGGCACCAAAGACAGCGGCTAGCGTATAAAATTTTATATATTTAAAAAAATATCTTTTATCTAACATTTAGAAATGGGTTGGTAACCTTTTTTCGTAAAAAATCTGAAATGGTAAGTCCTAAATAAACATTACCAAATTATGCAGGAAAGTAATAATTAATTTATTCTATACACGCTTGTGTGTCTTGCTCTGTTTCCCTCATTTCACCAACAAATAAAAATAGAACGTCGTAGCGCAAAGGCATAAGAGTGCAACTGTAAACGTGACAGAATATTGATTCGATTCCCACTTGAGGAAATGGTATATTTAATATTTTCATCCTCTTGTTCTCGTAAAGAGAAAATGCATGGAGATAAGTTCCGCCATTTCATATCAGGGTCGTCAGGGAAAGGTCCTAATGGGAATGGAGTGTCTTAACATTTAGACCCCAGGCTCCCTCCGCCTATCCTGCTATTAGCGTCATAGAACGTGAAGATGAAGATACACTAGATAGATGTGGATTAGATGCTCATTATATTCAAATTACTTACATTTATTTTTTTAGTAGCATTTAGCGCGGCGTTGAGAAGAGAAAATTTGGTGGAAAGTAAAATTACAAGATTCAGAAACATATAATTTCTATTCATAATAATAAACTTTTGAAAAACAATCTAAATATTTGGACCTAGCCCATGAGATTACCGCCATGTGGGATGTTAATGCGACTATCATTGTGCCGATAGTGGTTTCGGTTAACGGTTTAATAGTGAAAAGCCTCGACCAACACCTTAAGAGGCTATCGCTTAGCTGTTGGATCAACAACCGGATACAGAAGGCAGTATTACTTGAGACGGCGCGTATTGTGCGGAGGTTCCTCTCTCTGAAGCCCTAGCCACCGATGGCTTGGACCCTTGTCCCGCCCTCGGAAGAGTGGTTTTTTATATTTTTAAATGTATCTTTTTTATAATAATTTATATTTAAAAATGTAAAATTGATTCACTAATTTAATAAAAGTATATTCAGTTAACTTTTGACAATACACTTCGCTGGGAGATTAGCTTTTTAAAAAATCGGCCGAAAATGGAGAACAGCCGTTCCCCACCCGTATCGAACCCACATCGATCGCGTTTAGAATCGCTTATGCCTCTGCGCCAGAACAGCCTCTATTGTGTATATTCAGGTATAATCAAAATGTAATAATTGAACGATGATGTCAATCAAAATTTTAAATTACAAACGTAAAACAAGAAGCAAAACTTGTTAACATCTTACAAATCAAATATAATCATATTAAAACCATTTTTAACTGTCAAAGTTCTAAATTGATGGAGTGAAAGCCTACAGAGTTCTGAATTTCTTGATAAGTGAAGAAATGATAGTGTAAGAGGTACTGAAATAATCCCGTTCAGATTTTTGATTCAAAGCACTGTATTGACATATTCAGTGATGTTTGTTTAGAGGACGCATAAAAATTTGACGTAGCAGGATTTGAACCTGCGCCTCTTAGACCAAATTCCATGAGGTCTGGGCTCATATTCCGCTACGTTTAAATTCTTATATATTTTCTAAAGAAACATTTTTCTGTATGAAGTATAGAATAACATTTTAGGAATGCTAAAAAAATACATTTAAAAATGTTTGTAATAGATTCCATTTTTTCTTTTTGCTGTCGACAATGATAACTTTGATATATGCTATCATTGTTTTTTTAACTCGATTTTATTAGGTCGAGCTAAGTAACGAAAAAAAATACTTATGACTGCGTCCTTCTGTAAATGCGAGGGAATGATATCTTGATAAATGTGATAAACACGTCACTATTTTAATAATTATCGCTAGTACACAGTGAAGTAATCTAATTTTGTAATAAACATAAATTTGACTAAAACAATAATTCCAAAATACCATAACTTTCAAGTTCCATGGCGATTATTCATAAAATCTTTAGAAAACTTCGTTCTAACAAATCCCTTACAGTTAAGAAAGAAAAAGTGGCCGGAAAACGCACTTTTAGTCTTAATGATAAACCACTGGCCGTTTTAATTATTCTAATCCCGAAACAAAACTTGGGGCTGTCTTAGAAGTAGATTACTGTAGGTGCTTTGACAGGGATTAACATTTTTATGGAAGTAAAAATGAATAATATTATTAAAAATTAAAATTAAATCAGCTTTACGCTGTATCCTGCACACATCAGGGTAGGCAGAGGGAACCTAGTGTTAAGACACTCCGTTCCCCACTTTCCGGCGATTTATGGAAGCTTAGCCTGTTGGGTTGCGGAACTCAACGCCGCTCTTTGCCTCGATACCAGAGTGAAGAAATGAAAATATAAATGAAAATAAATAAATTCATGTCCTCGAGTGGGGATCGATTTTTTCATTTTATTTGATTTTCATTTGATTTTTTAATTTAATTTTATTTTCATTTTCTCGATCTGATTACAAGACAAAGCGCGGTGTTCAGTTCCGCCATTCGTTACAGAACTTTAAGAAAATTTGGCAGCGTGTGGGGACTGTAACGTGACGTGGACTGTCGAGTTCTCTCTGTCTACAATAAAAAAAAACAGATTAATTTAAGTTATTTTGTTGATAAATTAAAAAAACCTTCAAAATGCTAAAATATTAAGAAAAATACTTCATTTTCTAGTGAAAATGAAGTACTTTACAACCAAGAAAATATACAAATAAAATGATCAAAATAGATTTGCGTCAATTTACTTAGCACTTTAAAGGAGCACCTCTGGTGATTAGTTAACAGGATTTTTCTTAGAACGCTCCTTCTTTCATTGTCTTCTCTAGAGTCGCTGTGAGACTTGTTATTTAGTTAACCTTGTTACCACGTTCATTATAGAATTCTTTGAGAAAACCTCTTTTTGAAATTGCGTAATTAAACGCTGTTAACCTTTAAGTATGGACGTCGGGTCTCACAGACCCATATAGGTCTACGAATTCTACAAATCGGCCACTTCTCGGTGACCTCCGCCACTGAGTCGCTCAGTACCTTTCGTATTAATGACAAAATGAATGTAGATAGCAATGGTTGTGTCTCTGGGTTCAAAACACGTGAGTATTTAACTTTCTAAACGGGACCTGGGTCTGTCAGACCCGACGTCCATGTTTTCCATACATAATGATTTCAAAACCCCATATATTTTTATAATATTACAAAATATACTTTAATATTTTAATTGTATTATTTGTATTCAAATGTTTTTATTGTTATATATCATATATTGTTTTGCATTATTTGTTATATATTTTAGTAATATAAATATTATTTACGTAAAAAAGACTAAATTTTTATAGTTTTTATGATAAAATGGAAAAAAATGATTGACTAAGCACGTCAGGGACAAATATATCAGTACTTTATAATCAACATCAAACAAAAGAATTGGACGACGTCATTTTATAAAGAAAATAGCACTTTATCAAATATAAAAAAGTAAAAAAAAAATTTTAAGTTAAACGGTTTTATATTGCAGATAAATGTACTAGAAGCTAAAAAATAATTTCATAGAAATTATGATTACTAAAATTTAATCGTGGGGCACGTCCAATATCTACAATTGAAAGACATAGCGTGAGACTTCACCCACCTAGTGGTAAGTAGCAAGTGTCCCCAACGATTTTATTTTAGTAATCATAATTTCTATGAAATTATTTTTTAGCTTTTAGTACATTTATCTGCAATATAAAACCGTTTAACTTAAAATTTTTTTAATACTTTTTTATTTTTTAAGTTTCTTAGTTTTTATTTTCTCATGCTATTCAATTCGTTGAAATGAGGCTCGATGTCTCATTATTGCAAGGTTAATGGAGAATGTTACGAACGACCCCCCCAGAGGTCCGATAGAGGGACAAGGCTATGTACAACAAGATGTGCCTGAATCTTGAGGGGAAAACGCTAACGACATATCATTTTTATCCACCTAGTGCCATACAGTTCTCGGCGCGCTTTTACCTTTTACCTTGGGTGGTACCCCTAGCGACGTATCATTTTTAGGCACCCTATAGCCACACCGTCCTCGACAGGATACCAGATTTTGACTTAGGTGGGAGATTCATATTGTAATTGTGTATAGTATACTGTATTATACTTACCAAGCCCTTTATTTTGATACCCATATTGATGGGATTGAAAACTACATTATCCGCCATTTTGTAGCAGTGGCCATCTTTGATTTTGATTTTGTATAGTGCACTGAATTCTACTTGACAAGTCCCTTTCATTTGATACCCATATTGATGGGATCGAAAAAACTAACTTGTACGCCATCTTGTAGCGGCGGCCATCTTGGGTTTTGATTTTGTATAGTCCACTGAATTCTGCTTGACAAGCCCTTTCATTTGATACCCGTATTGATAGGATTGAAAAAAACTAACTTGTCCGCCATCTTATAGTGGCGGCCATCTTGGATTTTGATTTTGTATAGTCCACTGAATTCTACTTGACAAGCCCTTTCATTTGATATCCATATTGATGGGATTGAAAAAAACTAAGTTGTCCGCCATCTTGTAGCGGCGGCCATCTTGGATTCACAATAATATTGAATATGGATAATTGTATTGTCACCAGAATCAAAGGCGTATACCAAATTTCAGATTGTTGAAATATTAAAATTTGACTTTACCGATTGATACAACACTATGGCAGAATGTGTCACCTCACTTTTGTACTAACTTTTGATATAATCTGTGCTCTGTGGAATCTCGTCAATTATTAAACTACGTTATAAATTTCTTTGATCTTTTAATTAATAAATTCATCAGGTTATGGGCCCAGACCACCTGATTAATCTTTCAAAACAGTTAACAGTATAAAACAGTATAAAAGTTTCATTGAATTCGTAATAAAAGTAGTTCCGAATAGTCATAACCTTAAAGTCAACACGTGCTTTCCTGTTTCTTGCAATCTCTTCATCAGCAAAATGTCTTCTACAAATACGATGGCACTGATTAAAAAACTGACTGGAAGAGAGAATTATCCAACGTGAGATTCGCCGTTCAAAC
>HE671248.1:57219-77792 GCA_000313835.2 Heliconius melpomene melpomene
CATTTAACCAGAACTCTATTTGTTTAAACATGGACAATCAAAGTGCAATTTGTTTAATTAAAAATGTAGATTACCACAAAAGATGCAAGCATATTGATATAAGATATAATTTTATTAAAGAAAAATATTTAGAGAAAGAAATAGATCTTAAATATGTAAATACCAAAGAACAATATGCTGACATCTTTACTAAGGCTTTACCCAAAGAAAAATTTCAATATCTTAGAGATAAAATTGGTGTTAAGCAATTATCAATTTTATAAAATTGTATTAACTAAGTATGACAACTCAAGTTGTAAGTGTAGTTACTAAGAGTTTGTTAAATGTAAGTGCATAATGGTTAAAGTTAAAATGAACATTTTTATATTTTTTGTAAAACTTATAGATTGAAAGTTCAAATTTGGTGAGAGTGTTGAATTCTTCTGCTTTTGTATAACTTGTAGATTTAAAGTTCAAATTTGGTGAGAGTGTTGAAATATTAAAATTTGACTTTACCGATTGATACAACACTATGGCAGAATGTGTCACCTCACTTTTGTACTAACTTTTGATATAATCTGTGCTCTGTGGAATCTCGTCAATTATTAAACTACGTTATAAATTTCTTTGATCTTTTAATTAATAAATTCATCACAGATCAATCGGTTAACGGGAAGAGGGTTAAATTTCAATTACTAAATTTGACCCAAACAAACAAACGGGGTGAGCTAAATAAAACCGTTTAAAAAAGACGCGTTTCGTGTACTAAACTACTCTAAGAATTGAGAATGACTTTGACTCGCGTTTCGCGATCTGATCTATCATTTATTGAACATGAAGCTAAAAAAATAGTTTTGGGTTCTTGAAAAACATGTATACTTTGCCCCCATAAGATATATAGAAAGACAAAACATACTTATGTTGACTGCAATCGTCCTGTTAGCCAACAATGTTGAAAGCCATTGTGTATCGATGTTCAATTGTACCTTATCTTGAGGTGTTGTCAAAATTTTTATCTTATACCATAAGATGTTACTTCTTTATTTTTTTTAATTGTTAGACTTTATATTTTGTTAAAACAATATTTATTTTATTATCTGTCTTTTTTTTATAGTATTATTTTCTTAAGAGTCATCCCATGTGGCCAAAGACTGAAATTGTGACTTTAAGTT
Organism: Heliconius melpomene melpomene; assembly: GCA_000313835.2. NCBI lineage: Eukaryota > Metazoa > Arthropoda > Insecta > Lepidoptera > Nymphalidae > Heliconius > Heliconius melpomene. The sequence goes on from HE671248.1 coordinate 58,371, forward strand.
ACTTAAATCGTTGTGATGCGTAAAGTTTAATAAAAAGCGATTTTATTTATATTGATTTTGTTTGATTAGAGGCTATTCATGTAAACTAAAACATAAAATTGTCTTCTTCCTTTAAAAAACAGACGGAATATGACCAATAAATACACTGGTCTGACAGACCCGACGTCCATATTTGTGTTATAAAAAAACCACGTCCATAGTTAAAGGTTAATACAAAATTGGATAATGGCAAATAATATTTGCCACATTCGGGATACATCGTGAAGGTGATAAAAAAACATAAAAATACCGAGTACTCTTATTTTCCCTTACATTTTTAACTAATTGCTAGAGTTGCTGAAAATCAAACAAGTTATGGTGGGCTGTCAGTACAGCTTATCCTGTCCCCTGATCCCAGCTTAGCTTGTGTTCGGTCTGGCTCTGGTTCAGCAAACACGTCGCTTGGGGATATCGTACACTTGAAATAAATGCTTCACGTGATTTGCTGATAGCACTTTAGTGGCAAAGATTTTTAGTTTTTCAAGATTTCTTTAAGTTCGTAATTGTTTAAGTTTAGTAGTGTTTGTATGGTTTTTTTTTGTGTATATTTATTTTACATAACATTTATAGCAAGGTAGGCAGAGAGACTAGTGTTAAAACACTCTGTTTTTTTCTTTAGAGACACTACAATATGTGTATGATATTGAGTGGTATAACTCAATGCCTAATTTATTCTGACTCTTGAAGTCTTTTTTCAAAACTGGATTGAGTTCCGCCATCCAATATGATCTTAGATAAAGAACCTCGTTATTTATTTCTAAATTTACTAAATAGTTATTCTGTTAATTTTAATTATTTAATCGAAGCAATGTTATGTTTATAGCGCCGTTAAATTCCGCCACTCAACATGGCAATTGCCCCCAGAATTTCTGCAGAAAGTTAGTAACGCAAGTGTAAGGCACATTAGGTTCCCAGGTTCCCTCTGCCTACCCTGCAATCCCCGGGGTACAACGTAAAGCTAAATAAAACAATATGTTTATTTCCGTGGCATAATTGAAATTAGTCCAATAATATAATTTAGGCAATTACATCTGATTGAATATATGCTATACACATAATATGAAATAGCTAAAGCTTTGTTCAAGTAATTGACTTGATCGGAGCTAGTTCAAGTGTAATATTAGGTTACCTATACGTACTCTCTGTATGTCTGTGTACTTACGAGTATGTCATAAGTTTACAAAGGTACCTTCAGTTTACGGCTAAAATAAAATGTTTAATAAATTCATTTTCTCTCTTTGATAACGAGGCAAAGTCTAGAGTTAAGTTTTTTCATTCAACACGCAATGCCACCAAAATTCGGCAGAAAGTGGGAAAGAGGCCGGCTTTTAATGGGGAGATAGTGTCCTTACACTAGCTTCGCAAGTATAAAAAAAAAGTAAATATTTAGTTAACAAATTGAATTTAAAATTAATTAAAATAATGCTACCATATTGCAATTCTACTATCGACTAATTTGATATTAAGCTGCACACGTTAAAAGGACTTTCCAGTAGCAGAGAACCAATTAATGATCAGCGATGCATTGTGTCTGCCTCGATACTCCCCAAATACCTCCATCATTTATATATGTATATTTAATACCATCCCTAATTAGTTGGCGCAATATATATTGTCTAACTGCAATTGCCATGGAGGATCCTGAAAATATTTCAGTTCCTCAAGTGGAAATCGAACTCACTCATTTGATATGAAGTCACACTCGTGTCATGTCACACATATGAGCTCATAACTTGATATGAAAGTCACTTGACAAGAAGTCACACGTTTGTCCACGACTAGCCTCAACTATATAATATACTCGTAAAATTTAAACTTAAATTCTTTGAAGAAGAATTTTAAACCAAAATGCCAGTTCCAGTGGCCTCCAGTAATATGGGACCTCGATTCGACCCTCGTCATACAGCCTTATGTCACTCGCAGATTCTAAAGCTTTTTATTCCACGGTCTTGATGAATGCCGAACATTGTTAGCTCGTTTCTAAATTTATTGAGTTAAAATTTAAAAAAATAATAATTTATAATTATATGTAGATATAGTACCGATTTTAACAATCATAACCTAGGCAAGGAGACCATGTAATAATATTTACTTCGAAAGAAAGCAAACAATATTCCTTATAAAAAAATAATTAACACAAAAAACACCATTTTTCTAATTCATTTAGCCAAAGCGCCAAAAGCTTGTGTTTTGGTGTTTGCAAACGGTGTTTGCATGATTTCTTTCTCGATTGACTAAATTGCACAGTTCAATCCAGATGGGGATATCGTATATCGTAGACAGGTTTTTATTAGCTTAGTAATGTTAAATAACAGACAGACAACAAAATCATTACGCTTTGTTTCTCTCCATTATATTAATTATCAATTTATATTTATTGTTCATCGAGGGATCATCAATTGTCGATAATTAATAAAATTTTATGAAATAATGATTATCAGTGATCAATTAATAATTCATAATCGATAATTTATGATCTATGATCGATTATGGATATTGGTTTATGGATTATGGATTACAGATAACGAATAACATATTAAACATTACTGATTTCATTTTTAGATTAAGGATGGTAATGATACTGGGTGTTGAATGGTGGATCTCAAAGATTTGCTTTTGCCTCGTTACAAGAGCGAGGAAAATTAACAATTATCCTTGTATGCTATAGCACTATAACTCTAAGACAAATTAAGAACCTATTTAATGGTACTTTAAAACAAAAACGTGCTTATGACATATTTAATAATAAAATTATATGATATTTACTACAAGAACATAAAAATAATATTATTTTATAAATAGTCAATAATTTAAAATCAATTAGTGATCGATTATCCAAAGTCTCAAGAGAGTAAAAATAGGTTTGTTTTGTAATTGATTTACTTAAAATAAAAAATAATAATTAACAAACAGTCACAACTCTATTATGTTACTATCATTCATTTAATAGTTTCCTAATTGAACCAAAGACATACGAGTATCTGTGACATATTAAATCTGGATCTAAGTAAAAGTCGCCTTAATTGGAGCTAAAGTATTAAACTTATGCTTTTATCTCAGTACGAAACGTTATCAGGACATTTGGGAGAAGTTCCCTTCTAACTGTGAAACAAAGTTCACTTTGTATGACTGAGTTCATTACGACTGATTTTATTACCTACAGATAAAATGTGACTGTGAGATATCATATTGATTACTCTTGTGAGGTCAAAATAACAAACATTTTAGTAGAAATTATTTCATTCTTCTCCCTAACTTATTGCTTGAAATTTGTAATAAATTAGGTTTATGAGACCATTGAATGTGACTTTTCATTCAAAAAGCAGCATAAGCAGAAATAACCTACTCGTAGTTTCAGGACATTTTATTTTCCCTTTTTTGTCGAAAAACGCGTGATTCTATATATTTTTTCTTACCCGATCGGGAAAATTTACATAATTTATGAGTGATTATGATTATTTACGAGTGGGAATCGAACTCAAAACCATAAATATTTTTAATTGGCTTGAATTTATAAAATAATTTTACTTAAAATGCCGTGATATAACCAAGTTGGTAATGGTATAGCAAACATCCACTAGCACTATACAAACAAACGAAACGATAAACAACGAAAACTCATTTTTCTCTGAAAAGCGACAAAGCACGATTCCACTTAAGTTTATTCATCAGATAATCCCTTATTATTATCTACGTGAATCCAAAAGCAATCTGAATCACGTACAACAAAAATTAACTGGGCATCGTATTTAACTCGGCGCTCATCACCGCTTCGTATCTACGACCCTCAGTAAACAAGTTCTGTTAATGAAGATTCGACATTGGTTATTATGGTACAAGTGACAAGATAGTAACGGCGATTCACGAGTACTGTTTTATATAATAATATATTTGATTTTCGTGATTTTTAGACATTTTAACGGAAACTCTTCAACAGGATTAATCCCGAATATTTAGTATTAAACATTTGTTTCTGTTTTGGAAACATGGCGCTTCTAACTGTAGTAGTTCGTGGTTATGGATAGATCTCGAGGTGGCATTCATCTATAAGTTGTCATAATCATTGTATCAAATTGAGGCTAACAATTTTTTGGGACCTACTGCCCAAATGTGCACAGGATGTCCAATGGTAAAATCTGGAAAGATGAGTTGGAGACTAAACATTTAGAAGTGAGTCTCAGGTGACAAAAAATATCCTATGTTTACGAGTATATTAAAATGTTTTTGTATTTCAATAGTCTTGCATATTTAAAGATCTACTATGTCCATCACTATTCTTAAGAAATTTATTATGATGAGGTGAAGTTATTATGGTGCAATCGAATAAATTCTTTTACAAAAATTACAAGTATATTCGAATCCCACTCTGCAGGGCTATATTATATACTTTACTTAAAAATCGCTAAAGCCTATCAATGAAACTAAACAAAAAGCAGCTATTTAATTTTATACTCGAGCTTTTTACTCTTAATGGTCGAGACCATTTTGCGTGAGGCACGCGTAAAAATTACAAGTAAAAAACCAGGTAAATCTGTTATACTTACCTTTATCCCATCTACTGGGGAACACAGGAGTGATTTTAATCCTATTTTATGACTTAACGTAATCAACTGGAATCAACTTTTATGACATTTTTTCTCGTGACTATATAGAAATTTGCAAAGCGTCAAATTTAGACCTCATGTCGTCAAATTCAGTTTAATTAAATTTGATGGTTGCAAGTTCAAAATCTGATTACCTTTTTTTAGCTTCACGCTATCCTATATAGCAAGGTAGGTAATAGGGAACTTGGGAACCTAGTGTAAAGATACGACGGCCTTCTACATAATTTACGCTTTGTATTTTACAGTGATCGTTTTCTGTCTTGCCAAAATTAAAATTATTAATAAGCAAAGTCACCGACAAAATAATTTGTATATTTAAATTAAATCGATATCAATTTATTTCAAGCAAACACCATTTCCCGCTGTCTCGATAGATTAATACAATTTGAAGAGCAATATTTTCGCATATAAATTTCATTTTGCTTCCAACTGCGGCTTTACCCGCGTGTTCAAAAGGGAATAACTAAGAGTTGTGCATGCTCTCATATGCTCTCAAATTCACCTTTTTTTACAAAATTTGTTGTTGTTGTGACAAAGGCCAAGCGTGCGGCTGTAAACACGGCTCAGTCGGGTAAGGTAAACTCGAGGTAAACCACAGCGTTAAGTTCTGCCATTTAACATGCAATCCCTTCAGAATTCGGCGAAGTTAGGGAATAGAGGTGCCTTAATGGGAGCGATTTAACACTAGGTTCCCAGAGTCCATCTGCCTAACCTGCTATATGCAATAGATTATAAAAAATATATTTAACTTCCTCGATTTGGATTCGAATCTACAACCATCGCGCTCATCATCCCAACGCCAAGCTATTGATAAAAGACCATAACTTGAATATTTCCAGGACACTCAATAAATCTACCGGCTACAATCAGAAATGGACGCGTCACGGCCATAAAAAAGTAATTAATTTGAATAAAATCGGGGGAAAAAATAACTTCAGCTTTGACTGTAATAGCCGACATTTGAAATTCTGTCGTTATCGTCACAATATAATGACTTCTTAATATCAGCTTGGCACCGACGCTTTGTCATTTTTGTATGTTTTGTATAAATTTGCATTTGATTTGGTCGGCGTCCGCCTGTACGACGGTTGTGGATTCGATTCTTGTTTAAGAAAATGCCCCTGGAGACAGTCATTTATTTCCATTTTCTCATTTGAAAAGACAAGGCGGACTTGAGCTCCACAGTAAGAAGAGAATCGAGTTTCTATATATAATTAAATTTCAAATTTCCACTCGAGGGGATGCAATATTTAAAATATTTTCATATTCTCGCTTCGGTAGTTGGGTTAGTTAGGCAAGGTGCGGCGTTAAGTTCTGCCACTCAATACGCAAAGCTTCGAGATTTCATAGGAAAGTGGGCAACTGAAGTGTTTTATTGGAAACTGAGCATCTTAACACTAAGTACTCTCTTCCTACCTTGCAATGTGTGGGATACAGCTGATGCAGAAAAAACATATTAGATATCCTATCTATACTAATATAATAAAGCGGAAGAGTTTGTTTGTTTGTTTGTTTGTTTGAACGCTAAGATCTCTGGATCTACTGGTTCGATTTACTTTGTTTTTGTTTTGTATGAAAGCTGCATTCTTCAGAAGTGCTATAGGCTATATAACATTACATTACACGTATAAACAAATAAATTAAAATACTTTCTAATTTGACATGCAATTTATTCTGCCATGTTAATAACAACCGTCGTCGCTACGCGACCGCGATCGTTACCGCGTCATTTTCATCCTTATGAAAATAAATATAATAGTCACTTTTAGCATTTCATCTAGATTGAAATTATATTTCTATAGAAATTATATTCTTATATTTCAAGCAGGCGTAGCCGCGTCCGGGTCCGCTAGTATCTTATAAAACAAAGTCGCTTTTCGTGTCTGTCTGAACTTTCTAACTCTTCTTCTTCTAAACCACCCAACGGATTTTTATGCAGTTTTCACCATTAGGTCGAGTATTTTTCAGGGAAGGTTTATATATAGTTTATTATTTGTACATTCTTATGTAAATTAACACAAATACGATAAATGTGTCTAAAGTCCTACCCGTTGAGACACTTTCGCGCATGCGCTGCTTTAATGGTAAGTACTACGTGAAAATAATGTACTGGAGTATTGTTCCTCTTAATAAGATCTACAAAAAAGTCCGCGAGAGCATATTTTTGTCTTTTAAGGATAACGTGTAGTGATCATATTTCTGTCTAAAAATAGTAATTTCAATATATATTTTTATTGTGAGGGATATTTTTCCATAATAGTATTAATCCTTATCCTTTAAAATACTTAATTAATTTTCTACGTTAAACGAAGATAAAATTTGCTGTTTACACTATTTCGAAATTGCGAATAGTTTTAGAGAAAAACGCATTTAATTGTTGACACATCACGCCGTTGACTCATCAGCTGTGCCGACTCAAGTTTTACTTATCCCTTACTCTCAGCATATAAATATGTATGTTAGTTACATTGGCCATTTAATGTAGATGAACTGTCTTTTACTGTTTTTTCATTTTAATAAGTACTTTAGAAGTTGTTAAAATACTAAAACATCCTTGCTGCGAAACGCGCCTCGCGACGTTTTGCTTATTTATACACAAGCGCGTGATGAGCAGTCATCGGTGGTTCAGTGGTAGAATGCTCGCCTGCCACGCGGGCGGCCCGGGTTCGATTCCCGGCCGATGCATTCTATTTAATTTTCCTCACAGGCAGCCACGTAGCGCCTACCCAACCGGTGTCGCTGTTTTAACAGCATTAACCACAAGCTCGAAAAAAAACCCGCCTGCCTCTATAGCAAAGAAGATTTAGATGCGTTTCACATATTGAATAATTTCAGTTAAATGTATTATTTCAGCGCGATATTGCTTTCATATTTTTTGTATTAGTTATTAGTAGGTAGGTTTTTGTTTATAATTTCTTCCGTTTAATAATAGTCATTGAAATATATAATAATAAGTACTTGAAAAGATTAGTAGCACAGATTTAAAATTGCAGTACTAAAAAAATCTTGCTGATTAACGGTTCGCCGCCCACCACGCGTCCGTCGTGCCCCGCAACATTTTGCTTATAATAGTGGATCTGCCGCACCCGCCTGGCTTCTTTCCCCCGAGCATGGAAGGAAGGCCTGCTCATTATGCAGGGATATCGATCTATAATCCTTCTTAGTACGGTCGCCAAGTTGTTCGAGAAGTTACTCCTCTCACTTCTTCAGTGACACATCCACCCACAAAGCGAGCAGTTTGGCGAGCGGGTATACCACTCTGGTGGTCAGTGATCAACCGAGAGAGAGTAAGAGTGTGCAATAGCAGTCTTCCTTGACGTAGCACGCGTATTCTACCGCGTCTGGCACCCGGGCTTACTTCATAAAGTGCTCAGAGCGGGCACCCCCCAGCACGTCGCGCATGTCTTTGCCGCTCTGCTTTGTAAGTGACAGGACATTTTGCGTGAGAGTTGAGAGTGCTAGCAGCGACCCGATCGCTGCCGTTGTCCCAGTCAGAATTTTGTCACCTGCTCTCTACGCACTATACATTGATGACATCACAATGCCCTAGCGAGTATTACTCAACGAGGAATCCTGTAGGTCGTACGGAACCTCACCCTCCGGCGAGTGACGCAGGCACCATACTACGTGAACACCACGCGCCACTCACCGCAACCTAAAAATAGAAACCCTAGAGGTACACATTGGTCGCCTCGCGTCCAACGTATTCCGTTGCGCCGGTGTATCGGGTCACCTGCACCTAAGGAGCAGCACTCCGCATACCCGGCCGCCTGAGGTCAGACGTCTTCTTCCGAGGAACTTTCTATCCTCCTCCAAATCCGACTCATGAGCAGTCATCTTGGTCGTTTAATCTAGGCCTTCCTCAAGAAACCGAGTGTTCAATTTCAATCCCCTCCCCTTCCATGTGTCTGGTTTTCGCCTGGGACCACGGTCGGACCAACGCTCTGATGTCGTTCTGAGCTACTACGGAGATGACCGAGAGAATGCTTCAATTCTGCGCCTGGCAAAGTAAATTTAGAAGTGATTGCACGTATTTTGGAGTTATCCAATAATTATAATGTATTTCCACGCGACATAGTTGGTTACATCTTTCGTTTAAGTATTTTTGGGTAAGAGAATAGTAGGTAGTCTGTTGTTTATAATTTCTTTCGTTTAAGTTTTCTGTTATTTGTGTTATTTATTTGTGTTTATTTTAAAACAATTGGAAAATTCTTATTGGAATTACGAAAATGCGGGTTGCATTAGGGTTTAATTAATTTTCACATTATCTGAAGTGCTTTTCAAACATACATTATATGAATAATTCAGTAGTTAAGGCGGGCGAAGCCGCGAGCGGGTCGCAATTTCAATATATTTTTTATTGTGAGCCATATTTTTCCATAATGGTATTAATCCTTATCCTTTAAAATACTTCATTAATTTTCTACGTTAAACGAAGATAAAATTTGCTTTTTACACTTTTTCGAAATTGCGAATAGTTTTACAGAAAAACGCATTTAATTGTTGACACATCCCGCCGTTGACACATCAGCTGTATGTTACTCAAGTTTCACTTATCCCTTACTCTCAGCATATGTTTTTCATTTTAATAAGTATTTTAGAAGTTGTTACAATATCAAAAAATCCTAGCTGCGAAACGGCTCGCCACTCGCCATGCGTCCGCCGCGCCCGCCTGCCTTACACGCATCGGTGGTTCAGTGGTAGAATGCTCGCCTGCCACGCGGGCGGCCCGGGTTTGATTCCTGGCCGATGCATTCTCTTTAATTTTCCTCACAGGCAGCCACGTAGTGCTTGCTTTTCATCAGGGACAGAATAACCTCTTCAGCATTAACCACAAGCTCGAAAAAAAAACCCGCCTGACTTTATAGCAACGAAGATTTAGATGCGTTTGCACGTATTGGATAATTCGAGTTGAATGTATTATTTCAGCGCGATATATTTGGTTTCATATTTTTTGTAGTAGTTATTACTAATAACTTATTAGTAGTAGTAGTAGTAGGTTATTTTTTATAATTTCTTCCGTTTAAAAATAGTCATTTAACTATCTAAAAATAGTCATTTAAATATATTTTAATAAGTACTTGAAAAGATTAGTAGCACAGATTTATAATTACGGTACCTACTAAAAAATCCTTGCTGTGTAAAACAATTGGAAAATCCTTATTGAAACTAAAAAAATGCGGGTTGCATTAGGGTTTAATTAATGTTCACATTATCTTAAGTGCTTTGCAAACATACATTATATGAATAATCCAGTAGTAAAAGCGGGCGAAGCCGCAAGAGGGTCGCTAGTTTTATTATAAAAGCATTTCCTTCGTCCGTCTACAAAAACACAGGATGATGTCACCTCAAGATTTACGACTCTCGATTTCTTTGTATGATCTCATTATATCTTTTCTTACTTGAAATGGCAACATCTGCTAGGGTTTTTGCTAATTTCGATCTAATTTTAGCTTTATTTATGCTATGAGGCAAATAGTGGTCGTTCCTTATGTTTGTTCCCTCTCGGGTGAATAATTATATTTCTTTTGTTAGTAGCACGCTGTAACCCGCATATAGCGGGGTAATCAATAGGAACCCAGTGTTAAAATATTCCGTTCCTAACGCATAGCCTAATTTACGAGAACATGTTGAGTGATGGAAGTTATTGAGAGTGATAGGCATTCTCCATCGATTATATCGAAATTAATATTATACTAGTTAAATGTTAAGAAATAAGGAAATGGTACATTAGCACTAGTTGGTCTTATTACCATATTGATAGATAGTTTTCGTTCACAAATAAAAACTGTTAAAAATAAGACCGATGCGGCACCGACATCAACAGCATGGTTGTTTAGAATGGTATAACAACTCCGTGGAATGATTAAAAACAAAACGCGGTGTTGAGTTCCTGTGCTCAAGCTTCATAATGGAAGTAGTAGGAGAACGTAACTACACCACTAGTATAAAAGAAGTTTTAAATAACATTTAACAGAATCTTACCAGTTTACGTTTAAAAGCCATACTACAGAAGCATAATATTTTGAAAATAACTCCAAAAAAAGCAAAAATTCCGGTATATTTTTTTAAAGAGCCGCCTAACGATACTTCACGTTCATACAAGCCTCTATTATAAGTTCATATTTTCTCTAATGAAGAGGTCCTATCAAAAAATTTTAATAAATATGAAAAAGTTTATTTTGCTTGAAAAAAAATTAAAAAATATATATTTTGTAAATTGTGATTTCGTTTACAAGATTTAATTTAATTTTTTCAAGTATGTATGTCATTAAGCTTTGAAGTCGTTTGAAGCGAGGAATGTGTAATATGAGATTATTGTGGTTTAATTGACATTTAGCTCTATGAATGTTATTATAGATTCAAATTTTGCTGAGAAAAGTAAAAATTATATATATAATACCTGTACGCGACAGGTTATGGGTTTGATTCCCACTCGAGCAAATTAAATATTCAATATTTTCATTTCCTCTTTTTGTAACGAGGCAAACCGCGGCTTTGATCTCGCCACTCAACACGTAATGCCTTCAGAATTTGACAGAAGTAGGCAGACATCTTCTCTTTAGAGTCGGTTAAAAATTAAATTTTAAAAGGCATATCCATATTAACATACTAAAATCTCTGACGGACGATTCTTAGTAATAATATAACAGGACGATTTGCGGCATCTACGTATATGTGGGTAGGTACATCTACTTGAGAGCAAATATCTAACTCTATAAATAGTTAAGTGTTGAATATCATGCGGTGTAAAGGGTTCAAAGAAGGTTATCTATTTGAAATATAGTGTTTAGACCTGGGTTTGTTTAGTAAAATTTTAAGATTAAGCATACGTACATAATAAACTCGGTTAAAAAGAAAATTTTATCTAGTCGCGGAACTCTACGCCGCGTATTTAATAAATAATGATGAGAGTTAATGACATGAATAGTAAAATATCACGTTACCGGATACGAAAATTATAAAATATTAGATTTTTTAATAAAAAAGTTATTAGCAGACCAGTTTTCAAAATATTTTGTGGTATATTTCGTAACTACGAGTATATCTGCGGTATATCTATTATTTTTTTTATTCCTTAATTTGTCACTTCACTAAAATTTCCTTATACTAAAGTACTAAAGAATTTAAAGTTATCTGAAATAATATACAATATCAACATATTATATATATAAAATATCTATATAAATGACCACTGAGTAGATAGTCTGTTTGTTTGTACTCTTTGTAAACGATATCTTTGGAGCCGAGCAGCTGCGCGAAACCTTTTTGCTCTTCACTGAAGGATTATTTAGGGAAGATATCTCGCTATTCCTTTTACCATTCTTGTTTTCAACCTCGACTTGACTATTAGATATTTTATAGCTGATGGGATATTTTTGTTTTTTTAAAATGCATTTAACGCGTTTTGGGGCAAAATATAAGATTTATTAAGACATTTCGTAATTAAACTTTTAGCCATCTTATAAAATAATTTTGGTGGGCTTGGTGACGGAACCTTTCTTAAACATGGCACGTAGCTTTCTCTTTAAATTACATTATGGGTTTTGACGTCATTTTTCCAATAGAAGTGATTGAAAAGGCAACTTTAAATGTATAAAATGTTTATATTATTGTCATATTAATATGCTTTTCACTTAGACGAATATTATTTTTATATCCTCCTTCAAGTCAAGACTAAATGTGGCGTTGAGTTGCGCCACTTAACGCAGTGTGTCCAAAATTAGGACGGAACGTGGAGAATGGAACATGTTAACACTAAACTCTCTACCAACTATGTATATAAGGAAGAGTCGTAAATCATCAGTTATCTATATATATAAAAGGACTTGTCCTCACTGACTGAGGTAAGACGCACGCACAGCCATAACCTTTGATGGTAAAAACGTGAAATTTGGACAGATGTTTACTTTCGTAATCTGGATATCCACTAAGAAGGGATTTTGAAAAATTTTAACCCTAAAGGGGTGAAATAGGGGTTCAAAGTTTGTATGGAAAAAAAATTTAATCGGCACCGATTTTCATAAAATTTAGAATTTAGATTTTTAAAAGTATTTAATTAAACACGTGTTTCATAGTTTTCTAGAATTCTCCTCCTAAGGGTGCAAATAAGGGGTTGAAAGTTTGTATGGAAAAATTCTTAAATCGCCACCTATTTTTATAAAATTTGAAATTCAGACTATTAAAAGTATTTCATTGAACACATGTTTCATGGGTTATTAGAATTCACCCCTAAATACGCAAGCGAAGCTGCGCACGTCCGCTAGTATATCTATATAATAAAAATTGTTGGTATATTTGTCCACAAATTTTTCGTTAACTAAATTTTATGTCAATATAATCTTTTTCTATTTAAATTAGCTATATTCCAACTGAGAGTACTAGCGAAGTAATTTATTTGTATTTATATGCAAGGTTCTCACACTATTTACAACTAAAATATATTTGACAATTGCCCCAATTCTGCTCTAGGAAGTTGTATGGTCTCGTCCCCTTATTAATCTAGCGGCCAGGTCGAAAGTGACAACTTGTCTTCTAACTAGCTACGTCACTTTAACGTATGTGTATAGAATATGAGATTGTAGAAGTAGCATTATCTAATGTTATAAAGCTGAGTTTGCTTGGTTGAACGCACTTATCTAAGGAATCACTGCTTAAAATTGTTTTTTTTTTTTCTTATAATCTAGTGTTAAAATCTCCGTTCTCCATTTTCCGAGAAAATATATTTCTCTCGTTGGTGTCCTTTTCCTTACTATATATCTACTAATTAAATTCATTGAAAACGTAATTTTATTTATGTCAATATTACCTACGTGTAAACATGTTGTTAATTACGTTGCGTTGATGAAAATCAAATAAAGATAATTGTATTTAATAGAATAATAAATATATGAGATTGAATGAAAGAATGACAAAAAGAGTTTATGAAGCAAGAGTGAATGATAAAAGAAGCCAACGCGACACCTTGGTTGACATACTGATACTGGAGGAAGGTCACCATAAGTACCCTCGAAGGGCATGGCCTGGCAGAAAAAGCCCAATTTTAAAAATATATAACGGAGCTTAGTGCAGTTTATATGTGGAATACATCATGAAAGAAAAAAAAAACGTTTGTATATTTAAAAGTACTTGCAAAAGAAATAATATTAGTTATATAAATTTAGTAAGAGTCATACAACTCATTTTTAATAGATAATTAAGTGAAAATTAACTACATTATTAATACTTTAGTGTTCAAACGGTTAGTGAGCTTAGTCCGGATGTTTACTTCTGGCACGTGGTCGCGGGGCCAAAAATATATCGCAACGATGCGGCGAGTGAGAGCGACATGTGCGAGGTAAAGATATTTAGATCTTAAGATAATTCAATCTTAATATAAATTATTATTTATTAATTCGTTATTTACTAGGGAAAGGTTCCTAGATAAAGTATTGGAGCATTTGAACATTTGGAGAAAAGAAGAAAGAAATTCAAAAGAGCGGTAAAAACATTTGCGAATTTTTATTTTCTATACTTTACCAGTAGGGATCATCGATTTAATTTCTACTCGGGGGATTGAATTATTTTATTGATCTCGCTCTCGTGTCAAGACAATATGCGGTGTTTAGTTCCGCAATTCTATGTCGCGATCGTCAGGCGGAAAGAGGTGAATGGAGTGTTTTCTAACAGTCTTTTTACCCTGCTAGACTTGGAATCATCATCGTGAAGCACACACATCGTGAAGCTATATATAAAACAAAATACAATGTGATATCGTAAATAACATTTTTTTCGCTACCAAAATGTAAAAATGATTAAATAATCATAATTAAGTATATAGTATATTTAAGTATATAGAAATAATAATATCATTATATAGTCAATGCAAGCGAAGCTGTGAGTGGAGCACTTGTATGTAATATTACTGCAATTACTTTTAAATACATTTTTTCTACAATTTTTAAAGTATTGAAGCTACAATAAAGACACTTCAATAATGAAAACTGCGGCAAAACCAAATGACCTGGCTCGCTCTAGTAAGTTTGTGTTTTTTTTTAATGAACGGATTCTATACCACAAATGAAACCTTTTTTGATCGATAGAATAGTATTTATATAAATATTTCTTATTTATGTGAATAGAAGCTAACATTCATAGTATTTTAATCTTTTCTAAAGAAAGTAATGAGGGCGTTTTAGCGCAGGGGCACAAGTGTGCGACTGTAAATGCAACGATTGTGGGTTCGATTCCCGATCAGAGTAATGAAATATTTAATATTTTCATTGTCTTGCGTTAGTAAAGAAAATAATCTCGAAAACGCTGTGCTTGAGGAACTGAGTGCCTTAACACTAGGTTCTCAGCCAACGGGAAACAGGAAGAAATCTTATATATTATAAGTAACATATACATTATACGTGTGTATGTTCATACAAATCTTTACTAGCTCTTAGCTAAATTAAATACATAAAAGCTCTTATACTTAAAGCTTAATGATGGCATTACAGTCATTAACCAAATTGACTGGGGCACTACATTAAAATCTATGTTAATTTGTGGTCGGAGCTTTGTAAACATTAGAGGCCACAAATGTTTTGTTATTTTAACGGAACGTTAACAATTTACAATGAGAAATGAATATTATTAAAAAATATTACCGGTCAAGTGCGAGTCGGAATTTACTACCGAAGTTTTCGTACCCTTTCCATGACTGTAGGTCACGTTTACACTATAATTATAAGTTTGACCCCAATTTATTAACTTGTATCAGTTTTGTCTACATCGCGGCATTTATTTCCGCCAAACACTTAATATTCATAAAATGAAAAAAACTGCGCAAAATTTTATATTAATACTAGTTTCTCACATAAGAAACGCGCAAAAAAGCGATAAAAGCGAAGATAAAAGAAAAAAGAAACTAAGAACATTTAAATTTTTTTCACACTACACTCCCCTCTGGCGCGCATTCCGTAGTATTTTGGTATTTGACTCGAGCAGGGACAGATTGGGCACGTTTCAGTAGTGCGCGAGCGCACCGCGTTATTGATCGTGAAGTTATAACAAAAATAACAATAATTAATAATAAATAATAAAATAACAATAACAATATAAAAAAATATTCTAAAAGTATAAAAACAACATTTATTAGGTAAATTTATACACAGTGTTTGAGGGTTGCTCCGATTGTCCGATTCACGCGCGTGACCGTATACGAGTTTAATGAAAAAACAGTGATTGTATACGAAATTGGATTTTTAGATACCGTTATTGATATTTGGTTAGCGTATTGGGTGTTTGTTTGTTTTGAAAATTCATATACAGTATCAAAATTCATATGAAGAATAGAGTGGATAATAATATTTTTTGGTTTAAATCCTCAAATATGTCACCTACATACATTTATACACTGGCATTAGAGTACCGATTTCTGTATAAAAATAGTTTAAAACAATAAAAAAAACAGAACTAAGAACCCATTTTATCAGTTCAAAAGTGACTCAGTGTAATAAAAGCAGAGTACCAATCCTATAAACGTGAAGTATTTTAAGACGACCAGAGCGATGTATACACAAAATGGCTGAAACTATTATAAGTAACAATTTGTTTATTTATATTGCCGTCTCGCTCTTAATCCCGATGGCGGATGAGGGATTGGCGAAGATATACGAAGATCCCCGAAGCTTTACGAAGGATCAAAAACGTTTGACAAGGGAGTATCATTTAAGGCAGGGTGCTTTGCGAGGGTTGATTGTGAAGCCGGGGAAGAATTATGATTTGCAGCAGGTTGAAATGTTTTTGGGTATACCGTATGCTGCTCCGCCTGTGGGGACGTTGAGGTTTATGCCACCTGGTTAGTTTCACTTCACATATATGAACTTTAGTGTTAATATTTGTTTCTAAGCTTCACGTAGAGAAGGATAGGCAGAGGTAACCTCGTGTTAAAGTTAGCCCGTTACCCACTTTCCGACAGAAATACTTTGTATAATACATAATACCTGTAAATAAATATTTCTCGCTTATTATTTACTTATAAATAAATTCCTTCCGTCAGCATTTAACTAACACTAGTGGGTTCGATTTCCTTTCAAGGGAATGATCTTATTCAAGTAATTTTTATTTCTCCGCCCTGGTCAGGCAAAACGCGACGTTGAGTTAAGCTACTCTACAGACAAAGAAAAGCGGACAAAAGGGAGCGATATTTTCTTTTATTCTCTTTGTCTATCCAAAAAGTTAAGTTTAGAAATAAAATTAGAAATTATAGTCATAAAATCTAGTCACATTTAAATATAACAACAATAATTGAAGATTCTCATTAAGTCTATTACAAAGTTTCCTTTTTTTCTTTTCATTTCAACAATCCGAGCTCCAACAATGAGAAATAAAATTATAAATGACTTTCATTTTTCTACTTTTATACAATATTATGTTAGTGTAGTTTCAGTTGCTCCACAATTCTAATGCTATTTTATTAAATGTTAAGGTTTTTTGTGGGGACATTTATTTTTTATACTCTGTTGTCTTTTTGTATCTGTATTGAAGTTGAATAAGCTAATAGCTACAAATGAATAAAGCTGACACAGCACCGTATCTCAGCGTCTGGATGTAAACGCGACAGATGTGGGTTCAATCCTCATTTGGGAGAATTAGTCAAATTATGTTTACTTCTCCGCTCTGGTAAACAAAGCACAGCATTCAGTTCTGCTACTCAAAACACAATGCTTCTTCCTATCCTAGTATTCGGGAGAAGAAAAGCTACTTTTTTGCTTTCCTTGTATCAAATTGAATAATTTATTATTTTCGCATAAAGTGAGTTGTTTAATTATAATTTTAACTGTTATCTCTGCCCAACTTAAAGTATTTAAGTTCAAATTTCCAACGAATGGAACCCATCAAAATATATTGTTATATACATTAAGTCTGAAAAACAAAAACTTTTCCCAAAACAACCTGTAATTTCACGCATTTGGGGAAGTCCGAAAATTTTTAACGAATTCTAAATGATACGCTCCTCTGAATAACGTCACTTGAATTCTCTTTGTACACCGAAACAAAGCCCCACTAAGGGTACTTATTAAGGAGCTTCAAAGAATGACATGAAATAACGTTGCACAAATGTCTCGATTTACGTAATTATGTAATTAGGCTTAAAATTAGGTAAATATAATATACGTTTTATTTAGTTTTAAGGTATATTTAGCATTTAGTATATATTGTGACCGCAAGTACCGTGGGCTACTTCGATATTTATATAATGTAATATAGCCTATAGCGATCCTAGAAAAATGGACTATCAACAACAAAAAGATTCTTTCAATTTGGACTAATAGTTCCTAAGATTAGTGCGTTCAACCAAACCAATTCTTCAGTTTTGTAACATTAGTATGATAAATTAATTTTTAACAAAAACAAAAACCGACTTCTAACAACGAACTAAAAAGTGAAAAATAATTATATAAAGATTTTATAATTTTGAAGTCGGTGCCAAGTAAAACAAACAGGCTTAGTAATTAGATATTGTAGTAAAGGTGTTGTAGCATTAGTTTGACACCGACTTCAAAATTATAAAATCTTTATATAATTATTTTTCACTTTTTAGTTCGTTGTTAGAAGTCGGTTTTTGTTTTTGTTAAAAATTAATTTATTTTACGATTTTTAGTGATGGGTAGATCTTAAAATGATGCTTCTTGAACGAGTGGTGATGGTGGTGGTAGTGGTTGTCAACGAGTGGTTGTGATTGTTCTATGTAAAACTTCATTTAATTAGCTATTATTTTTGTGCAAAGTTACATTTTGGTATATTGACAAGAACAAACATAAAAAGTATTCGGGTAAATTCGGAATCTCCCTTTTTTGAAGTTGGTTGAAAATGAGAACATCCTCTTTTTTGAGATTAGTTGAAAAGAAATGCAACGATCAGGAATCTCACTTCTGACATCAATTTAAAAAGTTTTTGCTTGTAACTATTACAGTATAATTAATTTTTGACCAAAAAAAACAAACTTTCTCAATTTTCTCCGGATTCCATAATCGAAACCTAACCAAACTTTCACCAAAATTATCCTTGAAGTGTATCCTTTCAAATAAAAAAAGAATCATACAAAATCGGTTGGCGCGACATTGCGTTATTCGGCTATTAGTCGCGCACATGCCTAATGCAAATTTAAGACTTATGTGATTTTCTCATGGATACCATTGTCAGACATGGACCAAAAAAAAATGGGACCATTCGGGAAGCTATACCTTTCAAATAAAAAAAAATTATGAAAATCGGTCCACCCCGTTAAAAGTTATGAGGTAACAAACATAAAAAAAAAAATAAAAAAAAAAAAAAAAAAAAAATACAGTCGAATTGATAACCTCCTTTTCTTACAGAAGTCGGTTAAAAAGTATAGAATTATCCTATCCTATATCTTATAAAACAAAGTCGCTTTTCGTGTCTGTCTGTTGTTTCTAACTCTTCTTCTTCTAAACCACCCAACGGATTTTATTGCGGTTTTCACCATTAGGTCGAGTATTTTTCGTAGAAGGTTTATATATAGTTTATTATTTGTACATTCTTATGTAAATTAACATAAATACGAAAAATATGAATAAAGTCCTACCCGCTGAGACACTTTCGCGCATGCGCTGCTTTAATGGTAAGTACTACATGAAAAAAATGTACTGGAGTATTGTTCCTCTCAATGAGATCTACAAAAAAGTCCGCGAGAGCATATTTTATCTTTTAAGGATAACGTGTAGTGATCATATTTCTGTCTAAAAATAATAATTTCAATATATTTTTATTGTGTAGAGATATTTTT
>HE671248.1:78220-97914 GCA_000313835.2 Heliconius melpomene melpomene
GTTGGCCATTTAATGTAGATTAAAACTGTCTTTACTGTTTTTCATTTTAATAAGTACTTTAGAAGTTGTTACAATATCAAAAAATCCTTGCTGCGAAACGGCTCACCACTCGCCATGCGTTCGCCGCGCCCGCCTGCCTTACACGCATCGGTGGTTCAGTGGTAGAATGCTCGCCTGCCACGCGGGCGGCCCGTGTTTGATTCCCGGCCGATGCATTCTATTTAATTTTCCTCACAGGCAGCCACGTAGTGCTTGCTTTTCATCAGGGACAGAATACCCTCTTCAGCATTAACCACAAGCAAAAAAAAACCCGCCTGCCTCTATAGCAACGAAGATTTAGATGCGTTTGCACGTATTGGATAATTAGAGTTGAATGTATTATTTCAGCGCGATATATTTTTCGTAGTAGTTATTAGTAGGTAGGCTTTTGTTTATAATTTCTTCCGTTTAAAAATAGTCATTTAACTATCTAAAAATAGTCATTTAAATATATTTTAATAAGTACTTGAAAAGATTAGTAGCACAGATTTAAAATTACGGTACCTACTAAAAAATCCTTGCTGTGTAAAACAATTGGAAAATCCTTATTGAAACTACGAAAATGCGGGTTGCATTAGGGTTTAATTAATTTTCACATTATATTAAGTGCTTTGCAAACATACATTATATGAATAATCCAGTAGTAAAAGCGGGCGAAGCCGCAAGGGGGTCGCTAGTAGATAATAAAAATACAGCCTAATATGTATAATTGTGTTTTTATAAAAAAAAATATATTTTTCCTTTCAGTCAGTGCGCCTCCTTGGCCCGGCACTAAAATGGCAACACACTTCGCACCAGTATGTTCACAATCCTTGCCCGTCATAAAGAAAGGAAATCCACCATCTATGGGAAGACAACACTATTTGGGTAGATTAACACCATTTCTGAAACAAGAATCTGAAGACTGCTTATATTTAAATATATATGTTCCATATCGAGGTAAGCTATGAAACTGTATTGATATATACCTATATTTTTTACAGCGGGGTAGGCAAAGGAAACCTAGTGTTAAAACACTCGTTTTCTCCCTTTTCGCCTGATTTTCGAGATACTTTGTGTTAAATACCGGAACTCTAAGGAGCGTAGGAAAATCAAAGTCAAATAAGAAACTGAAAACAGTTTATTCTCCCAAGTGGGAATTGACATAACAACGGCCGTGTCAGGTGATGAGCCACTGTGCCACGACGTATTTCATACATATATAAAGAAATATTTAATTTTAATATAATTAGTATACGTCAATTGGGAAATGAACCCGTATACCACAATTTAAGCACCTATCACGCAAAGCTTTTCTAATACAATAAACTGAACAGTTAATGAGCTATTAACACATAAACAAACA
The DNA here is from genome assembly GCA_000313835.2 of Heliconius melpomene melpomene. NCBI lineage: Eukaryota > Metazoa > Arthropoda > Insecta > Lepidoptera > Nymphalidae > Heliconius > Heliconius melpomene. The sequence continues at coordinate 79,605 of HE671248.1, forward strand.
AACGCAAGCCTAGCGAAAGCTAAATATCACGCTGCTTTGTAAACACTTCTCTACGTTAGTGTAAACACTTCTATTAGACAAAATGAAGTGTTGTTAACTACATACGAGTATATCTGACAATTTACTATCCGTCCGAGGCGATAGTGAGTTCGATTTGCACTTGAGAGTACAAATAATTTTATTTTGTCGCTCTGGTAATAAAACACAGAACAGCGTAAAGTTCTACTAGTCAACACGCAATGTCTCGAATTTTCGGTAAACTAAACTAAGTCAACATGCCTTATTTAGCGCGAAGCTGAAAAACGTTCGTAACGCCAGAACCAAAGAACAAATAAACAAACATAAAAAAACCTGGGCTGGGCATATAAAATTTACTGATTAAACATTTTATTCTTCTCGTTTTGCTTGGAAGGTACTTTTTTGGTCGACCACTTCTGTTTTGACATAACATTCATAAAACTTCCAGAAAATTATGAAAGAATTAAACTATATCAACTGCTAATCTTCTATAACACCTACCTACTTGTTTTACAGTATGTATTCGATAACAGTTTTGTTAAGACATATATTTACTGCATTAAAATTCTAAGTAATTTAGAGTGAAGTAAAACTTGAAACTCACGCAATGCCTCCAAAATCAAATGCCTCGTCAACAGAGCGAGAAAATGAAAAATAATAAATATTTAATTCTCCATAGTGGAAATCGAACCTACAAATGTCGTCTTACGCGTATGAGCCGCACGCTTGTGCCCCTGCGTCACGATGGTCCCAAAAAATAGGCAGTAAAGTGAAATGTTCCACGAAATACTTAAAACGGGGTCAGTTCCATTCATTTCATTCATTTACTCAACACTATTTCAAGATTTTAGGTAAGCTAGTGCTGACGTTGATTGACACGGCGTTTACATTCTAAACTAAAATTTTAAACTTTATTTTAACTAAAATTCTACATTTTGTTCCTAGATACATATGTACCTAGATCATAATTTTAAAGTTCCATTTTTACCTCTTCAGGTACGGTACCCTAAAAATGACGTAAGTAATATTCTTTTCCTCGTCTTTTCCTGTCATTCCTACAATTTATTGACAGCATAATTACTGAAGTTTGAGATTCGTCTCAACTGTAAAAAAACAATCAAACTTTAAGTAACATCCATTAAAGAAACGCCAAGTTCCTTTGAAATTTCCATTTTTTTTTGTCATTTTATTTGGAGTAAAAATCGATAGTTAAGTGCTGAAATGTGTTTTGTTCAAATTTGTATATGACTTATACTTACAACTTTATTAGATACAGATTCTACTGGACGTTGCTATATTAAAGAAAAAAATCTTACTAATAATATGGGTGGTCGGAGTTTGTACCATAGGTGTATGATAATTAAGCAAAATCTAAATGTTACCTAGTCCAGGGGCACAAATGCATGATGTGTAAACGCGACAGGTTGTGGGCTCGATAACCATTCGTGTAAATAATATATTTTTTCTTAACACCAGGTTCCCAGGTTCCCTATGCCTACAATGCTATACTATGTTAACATCAATTCAATATTTTAAGAGAGCCGAACACATCCGTCTTTTGAGAAAGCTTGAGCAAGAAGAGCTTGCACCTACTGAAATAAGAAAATGATACGCTTGACCTTTAAAATAATTTTCATGAACTATTCCCGGGCCGTTACATATCTCCTTACTTTTTACGTATATTTTGCACAATATATTAAATACAAATGAAACTAAGATAGCACTATCATAACCCAATTCAATAGTTGTATCGCATTCCGAAACCTAAGAAAAATAGTTCAAAATAAATGTATTTTTAGACTAAACTATTTGGACACTCTGTGGACGGAAGTTCTGAAAATAGTATAGGAATGAGTTCAAGCGATTGAGGCGCCATTGTTTTAGATTTTCATACATATGTTTGTAAAAGTATGATACTAATTTCAAAGATAACTATTTACAAATAGAGAAATATATATTTATGAGGCCGTTTTGGCGCAGAAGTTTATGTGTGTTTAACGTGGAAAAAGGCGAGAGGAGGACGTTAGGTTCCCTTTTTCCACCCTGCTACACTTGGGATACAGCGTAAAACTAAAAAAAATAGCACCAGAAATCTAAACACTATATCAACATTTCGCTAGAGCTTTAAAGATTTATACGATGCATTCTACTATTTTGAAGCCAGCCAGTTGAATGCTATACAAAGCTTGAAAATACTACCGGCCCCATTGTTCACCCCTTTTCCTTTTTCATGGGCTTTGTTTATGGGAAATTAAGCGTAATTTCCCTAGCGATTAAAAAGTTATGACGAAACAATGTATGTTTGTACGTCTGTGTACGTTGTAGGGTACGGACCTACTGTCTTTCACGGTAGCTGTGAAATATTGTGTTAATATAATATTTTATGGAGACACACGTAAAATAGAGGTCTTGGATTTGGTTCTCGGTTGAGGTATTTAATAGTATCGTATATATATACAGGGTAGCAGTAGAAAACTAGTATTTAGATACTTTGTTCCCATAGAGACATTTCCATCCTGCCTTGTACACAGCACTAAGCACAAGGTGGTGCTTAGTAAAGCTAAAAAAAAAAAACACTACTCTTAAGATAAGAAACACAAACAAACATAAAACAGTGTTCCTATAAGTTTAAATTTAAGCGCAACGAGCGAAAACAACAGCCAACTAACAGCTTTAATTAAATATACTTACAAATTTTCACTAAAAATATATAGGAAAAGCACGAAGTAAAATATGTTATCTCCACACTTAGCTTTTTGTTTGTAAGCTCTCGTATAATCGCTTTTAATTCAAAACTCAAGAACAGCTGACGTAATCGAGAAATGTCCATTACATGCAGAAAACTTAGCCCGCTGATGCAAGAATCCACTAAAACACCATAAAACGGTACTTTAAAGCGCATTTCTAGTACACACTATGTAAATTTTACGAGGTCGTAAGAAAATTTTGTATATAAACACTTGTTTTGTACGAAATTTTATGTATTTTCGTGTGGTTTTTGATTGCGCGGCGATGAGTTACGCTATGCAACGCGTGATATATCGAAAATTCGAGAAATTCGGGAACGGAGTGTTTTAAAACTTCTCTTGCATACCGTGCTATGCGGGACAAAGGTAAATATACTATTTTTCAATTTGAGATAAATGTTGGTACAATCGGGCCTCAACAACATCGAGTAAGTAATGTCACAGCCCTATTCCCCAATAAGACGTGGGACCGCACAATCCCAATTAGTTTTGCTTTCAATCCCTATTAGGTACTATCGGATTGCGGTTTCATTCGATTATGATGGTGAATGAATATGAAATCGATTTGTTACTCGATAAAAGCTAGATCGTCGAAAAGATGGTCATACTTTGACTATTAAATTTTGCCATTTGTTTTTTTTTAAACTGGATTCACGCTTTTTCCCGTAGGGTAAGGACCCTGAAAAAAAAGCGTGAATCCAGTTAAGTTTTTTCCCTAAAACCTGGTGTTGAAATCACGAAGCTACGATCACCAGTTTTCACTCAATTATCCAAATTATTTCATCAATTTGAAAATAATAATTTTGCCGAGTTCACAACAATCGTCTTTTATAGTTAGACGTTGTCACATTGCGCCAAGATGGAAAATAAAATAAAAAATCAAATAAAATCAGCTTCACACTAAATCACTCATACAGCAGGGTAGGCAAAGGGAACATGGAATTAAGACACTGCGTTCCCCACTTACCACCGAATTGTAGAGGGCTTGAGTGTTGTGTTACCATAGCGAGAAAACCCTAAAAAATATATAGGGTGGAATTGTCAGCACCACTTTAAATGAAGCCACAGTTTTAACTACTCTATAAAAGCCTAATATAATTCGGAAAAAAAATAATTCCCAAAAATGAAAAAGTTATTTTTTCAAACAAAATAAATAATAAAATTATCGTTTTAAAATAAAACACCACTTGTAAAGTATAACATAAACACGCACACACTTACCTGCCAAAGCGGCAACGTCGCACACGTATGTGTGCGTCACACGAAATACAAGTATGGATAAAAATCGTGAAATGAAAAAAAAATCCTACGTCCAAACTGTTGAGGTACCTTGATTATTTTTTTAAATTCTGGGTTTGAAATATTTTACCCTATATGCAGTTTCAGTAAAAGGAGCGCTGCCTCTTCCACCCTGTACACCTGGTTTGTTGATAGACATTATAAGTTAGGTACTTTTTTTTAATTACCTTTAATGATTGCTTTTTCTTATCAAGTAATTTCCGTTATGGCGCCATCTATAAGAAGCTATAGAAATTACGTTCAGTTGAAATACAGAACGTAAACAAAATTAAAATTGATGAAGTTCGTTTCTATTATGCATAGATGGCAGTGTTATTCAATTTTACTTTAACACTAGGGACTCACTCGCGTCTTCACCTGCTTGAACTACGCAATTGTTTATCTATTAGAGTGTTAAAATGAACTCATTTCGTGGTTTTTTTATTTTTGCAGTACATTACTAATATAAAAACTAACGTTTTTTTTAATAGCGTTTGTGTTTTCAAAAAAATATGTTTTTTTTTATATAAATCAATGACTTCTAAAATTGGAACACAGGTATTATAGAGGCCAGTCGTGGCGCAGGTGCACAAGCATGTGACTAAAAATGTGACAGGCTTTGGGTTCGATTTACAGGATTCGTTATTCAATAGGAAATGTATCCATTTGGGTGGAAAGTGAGAAAGGGAGTGTTTTAGCACTGGCTTCCCACTACCTATCCTTATAAATGTAGGGAACAGCGAGAAATTAAAAAAACATTTGAAACGTTATTGTTTAATGAAATATACCCAATAGATGGCGCTGCTTACTACGAAAGTAATAAAAACTTATTATGTTTCGTAATTTACGACAGTTACAAAGTTTTCGATATTAAAAAAGTGTTTTGATCACATTTTTATCGGTTTTTTGAATATTAAAGGAATATTTATTACTCATGTTTCTTATATTTGTATACCGTCATTTATGGGAATATAAGAATAAAGTGAGGCTGCTGTACATCAGTTGATTTTAAACGCAACGGTTGTGAGTTCGATTTCTAATCGGTACGAATTTCTTTTTTCACTCTTGTAAAGAAAACAATGCACGGCGTTGAGTTCCGCCGCTCAACACGCAATATCTTGAAAATTGATTGCAGAGGCAATTGGAGAACGTCTCCTTACTTCGCTATGCATATGGTCAACAGCGTGAAGTTTTCTTTAAATATATTGTTATCTATTATTACAGAACAAAAGTCCAAAAAGTTTCCAGTACTAGTCTTCATACACGGAGATTCCTTTGAGTGGAGCTCCGGGAACCCTTACGATGGCAGAATCTTGGCGTCCTATGGAAATATAATGGTTATAACTGTCAACTTCAGATTGGGAATCTTAGGTGAGTTGCAGTGAGAGAAAAAAGAAAGAATAGAGTAGGGTAGAGTTAAAACATACCATATTAATTATATTAATAGTACCAACACATGTATTTAATCTTAGCAATTTTATAATAGTACTTTTTATATATTAATAAAAATATTTAAACACTTAAAGTTATAAGACAAAATACATAAAATATGAATCTTCTTTGAGCAAACCTTGTTCAATATGATGAACTAAAGCATCGCTTCAGGGCAAAAATGAACATTTTAAGTTTAAGTTAACGTTTTTCTGGTCTTCTATAAAAAAATATAATCTTATAATCTTTCCTTTGTTAATTTTTATCTTTTATGTATGACTTTTTTAAATTAATTAATTTGTGGTCACTCATGGTACGACGATATACGCGTCAGATTTTAGATTCATTTCCATTCGGCAGGTTGAATTATTTTCATCTCATTGCTTTGTTAATAGTCTTATTAAAGCGCAACGTTGTGCTCCGATTCCCGATAGGCTAAGAGAATTCAGTGTCCAAACACTACGTACTTCACTTTCTGCAATCGTGACAATGAGTGCTTTATGGCTAATGTCACATTTTGCCAAAAAAACTGAAATTTCTCGTATTTTATTTTACATAAACTTCCAAAAATTTTCAGGTTTCATGAAACCCAGTATCACAGAACATGTCTACGGAAACAATGGTCTGCTGGACCAGTTGGCTGCTCTGCAGTGGATAAAGGATAACATTGAGGACTTGAACGGCGATCCCACATCTGTTACATTGATGGGACACGGCACGGGGGCGGCGTGTGTCAATTATTTAATGCTGTCACCTATATCTAATGGTAAGAGGAGGAAGCCATGAAGAAGCCAAGAATTATTCATGAAAATTATTCTTGATTTTTTTTAGCATGAGGATAAATGAGACGACGTTTAACTATAAACGCGATAATAGGCAAGGGAACCCAATGTAAGACATTTCGTTCCCCACGCACCACACTATCGAGACATTGCGTTGACTATCACAGTCATGTTATGGTTATGATTTAGTCAGTGAAAATAGAACCCACTATCACCGTTTATATCGGTTGTACACACAGCTACGACTTTTACCTCAGACTAGAAGTTAATTACGAGTATAACTAAGTAAAACAAAAACGAAACATCTCAAAAACCGTAAAAAAGGCGAAAACATTTATATTATTTAAGAAAGTTGTCTTTTCAAGCCTAAACCCAGCCATAAAAGAACGTTAACAGAACAAAAGGAGCCTCCCATTATCATCTCACGTTTTTTTTTGTTAGATTGTTACTTGATTTCCTCTAATTAAAACGGTAGTAGCTTTATAACAAATACTCTCAATCTTGTAGATTTCATCAATACTAAATAAAAAACTTCTAGCTTTTATTTTAGTTTTTTCGCTTATTTAGAGACAAGCTTATTGCAGACGAGAGTCGTGGCGCAGCGACACAAGCGCGTGACAGTGTTTGTGGGTTCGATTCTCATTGAATGAAAATATAAAATAATTCCCAAGTAGGAACGGAACCCATAATCGCCTTTACAGTTGGAAGCTGTCTGAAGCTGAAAGCCTCAATAATATATCCTTTAAAAATTATCTCCACTTTGGGAACCACTGGTGTAATTTTTTAAATTTAATATTTTTTTTATTTAAAGAAAACAGCTAACGAAAGTAAACAAGGCTTTGACTAATGATGCTTCATTTACAAAAGATAAATTTGGTAGCGCATCTGACCCATTGAATTGAGTATAATTAATGTAGAAAACACTGTGCACGATGTTTTGTTCGTTTTCCATCGTTGTTTATAAAAATACTCTGGAAAATCCTAATTAAATGGCTTATGTGGGATTGTTGCTGAGTAGTGGGTTCAATACCCACATGGGGTCATGATAACATGGAATTTATTTTCATTTCTCCCCTCTGGTTTCCGAGGGACGCGAGTTTGAGTCCCATTACCTATGATTTTTCCAGCTTTCTAAATATTTATCTTATTTAGTGTGTATTTACAAACAATGGTGCCCAGTCGTGGCACAGGGTCGATCAGGGTCGGTCGGTAAGCGCGATAGGATGTGTGTTTAAATATTTCATATCCTCGATTGGGAATCGCCCTCGAGAAAATGAAATATTTAAAAATATTAATTGTCAAGAAAAAGCGTGGCGTTGAGTGTCGCCAGTCAATCCGCAATGCTTCCAGAATGATGGTGTGCGGCGGCGGAAAGTAGGAAACAGAAATGTTTTCCAGGTTCCCTTTGCAAACCCTCCCTATGCGAAAGAACTGAAATTGGACGCAAAGAGTGAAACTAAAAAATATAAAATATATATAAAAAAAACCAATAATATTTTTAAGGTTTATTTCACCGGGCAATCCTAATGTCTGGGTCAGCGCTCTCCGACGCCGCCATCACCAAGGACCCGACCCAGTACACCTTGCAAGTGGCGCAAAGCCTCGGGTGTAACTTGAACTCTAGGAACATGATGACTTGCTTACAGAATAAACCGTAAGTTCATAAAAAATAATTAATAATCTTTTTTTAGCGTCATGCTGTATTCCGCACACAGCAGGGTAGGTAGAGGGAACATAGTGCTAAGACACTCCGTTGCGCATTTTCCGCCTAATTCTGCAAGCATTGCGGGTCAAGTGGCGGAATTTAACGCCGCGCCTTGCTTCGATTCCAGAGCAAACCACACACAGTCACACTCTGTGCCCCAGGGCTATAACTGGCCTCTTAATTAATTTTCGTTGTTGTTAGCAAAAATTCATTCCCCATCTTTCATTGAATTTTAATTCGATGTTAAAAAAATATTTTAAATAAAATCATTGCCCCATTAAGTAGGGATCTAACATAAAAATAAATAACTTATATTATTTTTACAGACTTTCCGAAATAAAGAAAGTGCAAATATTGTCGCGTGAATTTGAAACACCTCTCGGCCCGGTGGTGGCGGGGTCGTTCATACCAAACGAACCAGAGAAGACTATGGAATCATTTCCAAATTTACTAAGCAAGTAAGATTTTTTTTTATTTTGATTGGTTTTATAGATAGTGAACCTTATGTTCACTATTTCTAGCACTTTCTATTAAAATTACATGAAACGTTGAAATACAGAACTCAACGCCGTTTCTCAACTTTGTTTGACTATTATGACTTTGATTTCGGACCTGCAATGATTGTTTGCATTATATATATATTTTTTTAGCTTCATATCCTGCACACAGCAGGGTAGGCAGAGGGAAACTAGTATTAAGACATCCCCGTTCCCCACTTGCTTGCCAACTTCTGGAGGCGTTCCGTGTTGAGTGGCAGAACTCAACGCCGCGAAAAATGGAAATATATAAGTCTCCTCCAGCGGGGATCGAACCTGCACCACGATTTTCCTTTACTTATTTTGATTTTCCTATACGTTCTATTTTATATTTTCCAGATATCAGATACTAAGTGGAGTGACAGAATTAGAAAGCTATCACGATTTTGGCGTCATAGAGTTAGACCATGGCATTTTGGAAAACCAACGAGATGAATTTATAACTAAATTCGCTAAAGTTGTTTTTGAAGGAGCTGAAAAAATTGCATTAAAGGAGATTTTGAAACAGTAAGAATTAGATTTTTAAAATTTTAAAGTGTTATTCCACACTAAGAATAAAAAAAACAATATAAAGATTTAAATTAAGTGGGATTTGAAACCGCATTTCTTGGAAATCCTCCAAGCATTCTCATCACTAATTTATCTAGGTTCTCATCAAGCTATGTCAAAATTCTTATGCGCTTGTTAGATCTTATTTATATTGTTAGCATCTCTGACAGATGATGACAATAAATTTACTTATAAAACACCACTGGTTGTGGGTTCAATTCCCATTCAAGGAAATAAATCAATCATTCAAATACATATTTGTAAGATTGGGACATCCCAATCTTACGATATAGGCATTAGGTATAACGGTAACGGTAGATTCACCTGTTAATCATTAATGGTTGAAACTGGGCTTAATACAAGAGTGAAACGATTTATATCCAGATATTCTCCATCAAAACTCGATCCTCAACGTTGGAATGTTGAAACGAACCGTGAAGTAATATTGAACCTGTTCAGCGACGCCCGGACGCTGGCCCCGATGATAAGCTTCGCTAATTACCAATCTAAAGCTAATAGACAATCCTACTTCTATGTATTTGGTCATAACTCTGTTAGTACGGAATACGCTGCGGTGAGTTAATTATACTATGATTATATATTTGAGATTTATTTAATAATTGCGTTCAAATAAACAAGTAAAAAATTAAAAAAACGTTTATTTCAATAAAAACTTATACAAAATATAAGTAACTTTATATAAAATAGATATAAGTCACGGCCCGCATTCAGTTGAAATGACTCGCTACATTGAACTACAAAGGCATGTCCGCGTTTGTGATTCAAAGATTAAAATTTATCTCGACATTTTGAGATTCTGGGGTCGTTTGTGTCACTTTGCAATACAGCGCGGATGAAATTTTTAGAGGATTAAGATATTATTCAAATTAAAATTTTAATGATTGAGACAGTCGTGGCTAAGCTGACATAACTAACCTATACTAATAATTACAGCTAAACAAAAGCGTCCACGGCGAGGAAATGCCCTACGTACTTGGTATTCCATTAGGGGGGGCCAATTCCCACTTTCATTCGGAGTACACGCAACAGGAAAAGCTACTTAGCGAAGTCGTTATGCGACTCTGGACGAATTTTGTGAAGAATGGGTGCGTATTACAATCTATTTTGAGATCATGTACTTATATGTTGTTCATATTTTGGTGCAATGATGACTTAATTTTACTTTATAAAGTACTTATTACAGGAGACGCAATCAAATATTAATTAATGTAAATAGTCTTTCTATATTGATAAACCAAATGTGCAATTATTTCATTAAAACAAACGAATGAGTGATATTATTTTTTTCAGTTAGGTTTAATTAAAACACTTCCGTTCCCCACTTCTTAGAGACGAGTGTCCCCATACTTTAACAAAATCGAGTATTTAAACTGACTGATGTGGCTCACATCTCATCATATGAATGTCACATTCATCAAAATGAAAGTGCACATTCCGTTATGACATTTTCATCTCTATAGAAAGATTTATTCGCTACTCGATTATAATAATAAAAAAATATCACTATTAATTACAAAGGCCATCTCGGCGCAAGGGCGAAAATTGTGAAACGGAGTGTCTCAACACGAAATTCCCTCTTTCTAAGCTGCTATATGCGGTACACAACGTGAAGATATATAAAAAAAAATAAGTTTAATTTCACTAAGTTTCTTATAAAATATTTTGATATATCTTATTTATATTACAGATCTCCAAACACTCAGAGCGTAAACGAATACTTTACTCTCGATAAGACGCAATGGAACCAATACAACGTGGAATGGCCGGAATATAATGTCGCCCATCAGCCTTATTTGAGAATAGGTAAGCATAAAATTATGATCCTTTACATAAAGAATTTTAAAGAGATATATAGTCATTATTTTTTAATAATGATATACTCGTATACGAAGAGAAGACGAAACCACCATCACACTTAAATTTACTTGAACTCACAACGATCGCGTTTACTGTTAGACGCTGTATCACTGCACCGCGATGGTCTCATCCTAACATTTTTTAATTTTAATTTAATATAAGAAATTATATATTCCAGATTTACCACCATCCATAAATAGCCTATACAGATCGAATTACACAAACTTTTGGATTGAGACTTTGCCTAACAAAATGAAGGGATTTGTTGTTGATCCATTATATCAATTCACACCCACATTGGCGCCTTCCACTTCAAAACCTAAATCTAGTAATAGGATGCCTGGTAAGTAAAGTTAAAATTAATTATGGTTTTAGAACACTTAAATTAAAAATAATAATAATAGTTTTGATATAAGCTTATAATAAAAAAAAATCGACTTTCAACATTGACGTATCAAAATTAAATTAAAATAAATCAGGGTAGGCAGAGGGAACCTAGTGTTCAGACACTCCGTTCTCCACTTTCCGCCAAATTCTGGAGGCATTGCGTGTTGATTGGCGGCACACAAAACCGTGCTTTGCCTCGATACCAGAGCGAAGAAATGGAAATATAAATTTAAAAAATATTTCATTTCCTCGAGTAGGGATCGGACTCACAACTTGTCAATTTTACAGTCACACTTTGTGCCCTTGCAATACAATTTATTTCATATCTCTATCAAGACAACACGTAGTGTTGAGTTCCACCAATCAACATTATACATACTATTATTTTGATTGTACAACATATATGTATGTTTAATGTAATTTATTTTTTTAATATGCAATAAAACAATTTACAGACCCAGTCCGCAAAATATATGCACCGCCGGCATACACACCTACCCAATACGGCTCCTCATACGGAAAACTACGACCATATTCACAACCCGAGCCCAGATATGATAGGGAATCGATATATCGAGAAATTCAATCAATAAAAACACCAACAAGGCATAATCCTAGTTTAATAGAAAAACCACATATTGTACACACAGACGTACGAACAACTACCACTAAACCAAATAGTGGTATGCCTGTTAAAACATCCAGCGCTACTATTACACTTATAGTTACTCTTAGTATATTATTTTTAGCCATAAATGTTGGTATTTGCGGAATAGTATATTATAAGAAGAAAAAATCTAGAAATGAAAGAGAATTTTCTACTGATCACTCTCGTGCTGAAATCGGTGAAGTTGATGTAATAGGTCAAAAAAGTTCAAAAGATGACAAAAGTGCCTTAAAATCATTTAAAAATGGTTGTAGTGTAATTAAGACTATGAGTATAAGTAAAATGAAAAATAATAGTAAGAAAATTAAGAAAAAAGAGTGTAAAACACCAAAGTCGGACGATTCTGGTGGATTTAGAGAACGGTTTCAATTACGGAGACATTTATCGACAAGTACTTTAGATGCGCATACTAAAGTTAGAGATTGGATAGCAAATGAAGTTATGCATCGTTGCTCTCCAAGCATTTTAAAGACATCTAATACAGATTTAAGCGAAAAACATATTAGTCCGAAGCCTTTTACACGTTCTGAAGAATTATTGGCGGATAGACGTGGGAAGGCGACAATAAAAGTCGATGAATCATTATGCCCACAAAACCTTTTGGCTAAAACTTCGAAAAATAAAACATCAGAGAAAACGACATCAACATCAGCATTGGATTCTCATTCGTCGTTAGTGAGTGATCGACGCACTAACAAGTCCAATGAGTCCATGAAAAGTAAATCAGACAGTCTTAAATCTAAGAAAGTATCTGTCGCTATAGACGCTACACCCGCTGCAAGAACGAATTCTATATTAAAACAGGAGCCGATAGAATTTTCTAAATCTTTCGAATATAATGAACAAAAACATTCCAATATTAATAATCAATTGCAAAGATCTAAAACTGATGGTGCTATAATAAATGAAAATTCCATAAATAAATTAGAAGAAAATAAAATATATACTAACGAAATTACTCTAGCTTTAGGAAACAATAATGGTATAAAAATATCTCATAAGCATTCTACGTCTGATCCGGTAACAGATGTTAATTATGAATTATTAAAAGAGAGACTTCGTGAAGCCGAAATAGACATACTTCCACCTGTGACATTCAGAAATGAAATAAATGTGACATCTCGAGATAGTGATCCTAGTCAACCTCTAACCGCTGAGGAAGCTTTACTAACAATAAAAAGACGAAATTTTCCAAAAGTTCTACCAGATTTGCCAAAATCCCAAAAAAGATTATCGTTACAACCCAATTTCCAAAGCTTCCGTGGTGTTGAAAGTCATATTGATAGAATGAGAGTGCCACCACAGCCCCCACCGCGTACAACAACTTTAGAAAGAAGACTTGCTTATAAAAACTCCAAACCACTTTCCTCGTTTGATGTTTCAAATATCAAAAAGATCAATGAAAGAGAGCGTACGAACAGAAACTATGAGAACATCGATACTGTATCACCGAGCACAGATATAAATAGAACTTGTAATAAGTCTTACGAATCTGTAATAATGCCTCATAATAGAGAGTATCCGAAAGTTATAATAGCGTCTAGTGACACACCGTATACTCCCGAACCAACTATAATAATAAAACCTTCACCAAGTCAAGTGGAAATACCGAGTAATGTACCTAGAGTAAGATTACCTGATGATTTTCATTCACATACAACTGGATCCGTGACATCTTTTTCATCCTTTTGTTCAGACGATGATATTGATGATGAAGTTGATGACGAAGTTGATGATGATTTTCTAAATGATCTCGCTGAAGATAAATTAATACAAGAGCTAGTTGGAGGTGTGGAATCTCCGACAGAAATGGACGTTTTAGATTCTAAAGGACCTGAAACAATATATGAAAAGAAAGTTGAAATTGTACCTGTGAAGTTAAACACAGTACAAGTTTCACCAAAAAGTACAGAAGATTATGTATGTATATCAAATCTACTATTACCAGATTTGAGTGCTTTAGAACAAACTGCCCAAATTAAACCTAATTTTAGTTTAAACAAATTGAAGAATAGAAGTGAAAGTATTAATAGTCCACCAGAAAAAGCTGTAAAGCTTAAACCAAAGAAGTCTATTAAGCCCACTATTTTAAGTAGATCTACAAAAGGCGGTAGTGGTGGAAGTTTTAAAAGCAAAACTGACAGTAAATTGGAGCATTCGAATTCTGGTTCCTCAAATGACACAGAAACGAGTACAGGTACCGTGAGGAAAGTTGAATTAAAATGAATAAGCTGAAGGAAAACTAAAATATTATTTCCGGAAAACCTAAATTAAGTGTGATATATATGAAGTTTTTCGATATTTGTTTATAGATTTTTTATAGAAAATGTTACTTAAATCGAACATAATATAAGTGTAACAAAAAATTATTAGTTCACATGTGCGTTAGGATGCTTTAAAAGCATTAGTTGAGTAATTTGACGATATGACGTATTCAGTGAGATAAAACTATACCGACATAAAACTAAAATCAGAATAAAGAATATATGGTGTATGGAGTGGTGACTTAACGCCAAGTTAGGTTTTGTTATATCGGAGAAGTGTAGATAATTCTTCATCCCAAGTGGAAATCGAACCTATCTAATAACTGTCGTATTTATACATAGCCGATGTGCCGTTGCCTCACATCGTCCTGAGATGATAATAATATCATAAATGAAATAGACATACATATCTGACAACTACTTTTATTAGAGGTAAATATTTTTATTTCCAGAAAACAGTTTCAAATTCAAAAACAAAATATTTCCTAATTAAATCGTCGAATCGTCGAACGAACATATCGCCATGGCCGGCTCGAATTGCAGTTATGCTTCTCTCTCTCTCTGTCAGAACAGTCAGCGGGAAACAGGTACATTGAAAAGAAAAGTAATAATTTACATATCACAATATAAAATCTTATAATGAAATGATGGTGGCATTTATTGAAACAAACTCGGTAACTATGACATTACTTAATGTATGTAAATAAAAGCTTTAATGTAATTTTAGTTCTAGTGTTAAGACATCGCTTGTATTTATGTTTTATGCATTGTAAAATTGACCAATATTTAGATATAAAGATTTTTTTGTATATTATTGTTTTTTTTATAACCAGTCAACCAGGAAATAAAAAGTCAATATAAAAGAAACAAAATTTGTAAATTTAATTAGCTACTAAAATTTTCTACATCAGTGTTTTAAATATTTTTTATTTATTACGCTAAAATTAATTGGACTATACAAAAGCATTTAATTTCATTAATTTTAAAAGAAGACCGCACCGTATCACACGCCGTATCTATAACTAAATCACAATAAGACATTTTAGGCATTTATTAAAGCTAATTTAAACAAAATTAAGAGTAATAAATATAATTGAGCTTATTATTTTACTTATATAAAGCATCAATAAATTCATAGCTGCCCGCCACAGTACCGCCATCGACCCTGCCACTGCCGGCTCCCAGCGTGACGACCCTCGACCGTTGCAGAGATACGACTCTTGATTACAGGTTTAGATACATTACATTTTCATTGGTTTAATTTATAAGCGATGTGGTTTTTTAGGCAAGCGGGGACCTATGATCCTTGTATTAAGTCACTCTATTTTTAACTTTTTTTCTGTTAACGGTCTTCTCGATGAATTTTGGAGACATTGTGTAGTGAAAGGCGAAATTTAACGCCACGCTTTGTTTCGTTATCAGAGCGAGCAAATAAGATATTAAATATTTAATTTCCCCAAATTGGGTTCGAACCCACAACCTGTCGCGTATACAGGTTCACATTTGTATCTCGTAGTCACAGATGAACTGGTAACCTAGTGCTTACGACACTCCGTTCTCATTAAGACACTTTCGTTCTCTACTTTCTCCTGAAGTCTCGGGGCATTGCGTGGTGGAACTCAACGCCGCATTATTCCTCACAACTGCTACTTAGAAGCTTATCGTCATTATTATAATTGAAACACTTGGACCACCCAAACCAAGAAGCTTTTGCCAAGTCACATCAAAGAATGTAAGAGATTAGGGATGTTAAGAAAGACCATTTAAGTCAAATTTTACTAAATACTCTTGTCGAATTGCTACAAAGTAACTTTCGGACTAATTTAATTGTACCGTTTATCTCAAATACCTTTTTCAACCATCCATAAAGTATTTTGAGTTTGGAGATGTGCCTCAGAAGGGATTACTTCTTGAATGCAAACGGCTTATAACCTTTTATTATGTAAAGTTCAAGTTTGGGAGTTAGAGATTATTTCATTATTATATTGTAGAACTCGATACAATAGCGGTTTATGAATGGAAATTTGTTTTTATTAGAAGTATACGAATATTTAATATAGTGTGAATAAAGTGTGATTGTAATCGCGACAGATTGTGGGTTCGATTCCCGCTCGACGAAATAAAATGTTTGAGCTAGTTCTAGCAGGTAAAGTGAAAAATACTTAAAACGAAAAAAATATAATGTAACGCCCGTAACCAACGTAACGGTTATTTCGAGGCTAGTCGTGAGGTAGAAGTACTATAGTGCGAGTGTTAACGCGACATAATGTGGGTTCGATACCCACTCGAGGCAATGAAACAATGAAATTTCTTCGTTCTGGTAAAGAGACAAATCGAGGCGTTAAATTTCGAGGCGCAAAGTGTCTTAATTTAAACGGAGTGTCTTAACATTAGGTTTCTAGGTCCCTTTCCCTATGCAAGACGACAGTATGTGCAAGACAACATGTATATAAATAAATTAATTTTTAACAATAAATTAATTTTTAACAAAAACAAAAACCGACTTCTAACAACGAACTAAAAAGTGAAAAATAATTATATAAAGATTTTATAATTTTAAAGTCGGTGCCAAGTAAAACAAACAGGCTTAGTAATTAGATATTGTAGTAAAGGTGTTGTAGCATTAGTTTGGCACCGACTTCAAAATTATAACATCTTTATATAATTATTTTTCACTTTTTAGTTCGTTATATTCGGGAAGCTTCACCTTTCAAACAAAAAAAAATTTCAAAATCGGTTCACCCAGTTAAAAGTTATGAGGTAACAAACATAAAAAAAAAATAAAAAGAAAATAAAAAAAAAAATAAAAAAATACAGTCGAATTGATAACCTCCTTTTCTTACAGAAGTCGGTTAAAAACAAACCGAATTATAACATCATAATATAAATCACTATTAAAAAATAGTTTAACATTTCTAAACAAAATATTCCACCATTTGTCCACCGTATGTCAAAAACAAACTCGAATTTGTACGTTCAAATGTAGTCGTACAAGAATTTATACTAATCGTGTCATATTTCCCGCAAACAACGGCACCAGCTATGGAAAGAACTTTGGGGTTAAAGATACGTTTTCCAGTAATACGCCACGCTTATATTTTCCTCATTTTATTGCATATAGATTTCGCATTTTCGGTAGAAAAATCGCCTTTATATTAGAGTATATTTTTTTATCTATATATATAAAAGGACTTGTCCTCACTGACTGAGGTAAGACGCACGCACAGCCATAACCGCTGACGGTAGAAATTTGAAATTTGGACAGAAGTTTACTTCAATAATTTGGACATCCACTAAGAAGGGATTTTGAAAAATTTTAATCCTAAAGGGGCCAAATAGGGATTGAAAGTTTGTATGGGAAAAATTTTAAATCTGCACCGATTTTTATAAAATTGTAAATTCAGACTCTTAAAAATATTTAATTGAACACGTGTTTCACGGTTTTTTAGAATTTACCCTCTAAGGGTGCCAATAAGGGGTTGAAAGTTTGTATGGAAAAATCTTTAAAACGCCCCCGATTATTATAAAATTTTTAATTTAGACTCTTAAAAATATTTAATTGAACATGTATTTCATGGTTTTCTAGAATTCACCCTCTAAGGGCAAATAAAGGGTTGAAAGTTTGTATGGGAAAATCTTTAAACCGCCACCGATTTTTATAAAATTTGAAATTTAGACTCTTAAAAATATTTCATTGAACATAAGTTTCATGATTTTTTTTTTTAATTCATCCCCTAAGCAATAAGCAAGCGAAGCTGCGCGCGTCCGCTAGTAATCTATATATATAAAAGGACTTGTCCTCACTGACTGAGGTAAGACGCACGCACAGCCGTAACCGCTGTGCGTAGAAACGTGAAATTTGGACAGATGATTACTTTCGTAATCTGGACATCCACTAAGAAGGGATTTTGAAAAATTTTAACCCTAAAGGAGTAAAATAGGGGTTGAAAATTTGTATGGAAAAAAATTAAATCTGCACCGATTTTTATAAAATTGTAAATTCAGACTCTTAAAAATATTTAATTGAACACGTGTTTCACGGTTTTTTAGAATTTACCCTCTAAGGGT
>HE671248.1:98014-119335 GCA_000313835.2 Heliconius melpomene melpomene
CGCACGCACAGCCGTAACCGCTGGTGGTAGAAACGTGAAATTTGGACAAAAGTTTACTTTCGTAATCTGGACATCCACTAAGAAGGATTTTGAAAAATTTTAACCCTAAAGGGTGAAATAGGGGTTCAAAGTTTGTATAGAAAAATTTTTAAATCGGCACCGATTTTTATAAAATTTGAAATTCAGACTCTTAAAAGTATTTAATTGAACACATGTTTCATAGTTTTCTAGAATTCTTCCCCTAAGGGTGCAAATAAGGGGTTGAAAGTTTGTATGGAAAAATCTTTAAAATGCCACCGATTATTATAAAATTTTTAATTTAGACTCTTAAAAATATTTAATTGAACATGTGTTTCATGGTTTTCTAGAAATCACCCCCTAAGGGTGCCAATAAGGGGTTGAAAGTTTGTATGGAAAAATCTTTAAATCGCCACCGATTTTTATAAAATTTGAAATTTTGACTCTTAAAAATATTTCATTGAACACATGTTTCGTGGTTTATTAGAATTCACCCCTAATTACGCAAGCGAAGCTGCGCGCGTCCGCTAGTACCTAATATAGATGATTGATGCCAGTCCTGAAGTAGGGGCATAAGCGTGCTACTGTAAACGCGAAAGGTTGTGGTTTCGAGTCTCATCTCGAGGACGTGGAATATTTTCATTTTTTCGTTCTGGCAAAGCGTGGCTATGAGTTCCACACTCAACACGCAATGCCTTTAGAATTCAGAGAAAAGTTGGGAACTGTAGTGTCTTAAGGGGAACGAAATGTCTTAGCACTAAGTTCTTAATTTCCCTCTGCCTATTCTCCTATATGTAGGTGTATCCTGCACAAAGAATAGCGGTGTCGACTCAATATGCAATGTTTTGAATTCGGGTGAAAAGTTAGTAATACGAGTACAGTGCCTCGACAATACATTCACTCTGCCTACCCTACTATATACAGGATGAAAATAAAACAGAACATCATTGCACAGTGATTGCACAGCGATGGGTTGTTGATTTCTTGTTGTTGTTCTTGAATGTTTTTACTTAAGGCAATTAATACAATGAAATGACTTTTATTTTCTCTACTTAGATTTCGCCAATTAATAATCAATATCTTAAACTTCCACATTCAAGTTCTCTTTGCTTTTAATTTTATATGTATGTGGACTCTGAAGTGAAAAAAAATTGAGATCCCTCGTTAGAGTAAGCGCGGCTTTGGGTTCCTCCTATCAAATACGTAAAACTTAAAAAGTGGTAAAATAATAATGTTTTGTCTTAACATCACGCTGTATCACAAACGTACCAGGATAGGCAGAGGGAATCTGGGAACTTAATATTAAGACAATTCTGTTTCCCACTTTATGTCAAATTCTGGAGACATCATCAGTCATGTTGAGTTACGGAGCTCAACGTCGCGTTATGAGAGCGAAGAAATTAAAATAATGATAAATTTATATCTTCTAGTGGGAATCGGACCTACAATGTATCCAGTTTACAGTCAATTGTGCTCCTGAGCGGTTTCTAAAAATACGGTTTTAAATTGTATAAAAGAAACTGAAAATCGTACACTCTAAAACGCTTTAAAGTACGGCATTATCCACGTTTTCACAAAATTTATCGCTTTAAGATATTGTGCAGAGACCGACGCCACGAATAAACTTACTTCGAAACTATTTCTATTCATTTTGGACAATTTATATGCAAATTTAATTTAAGATTTTAACTTTCATTTAAAATGTTAAACGGAATAAATGTTGCAATTAAAATTATTCCAGTTTCGTACTTTCTGCTGGATTCTTGATATTTTTGTATTGTTTGCGAGTTAAAATTTTTTAAGCGATTGTTATTCTATTTTATAAATACTTGTCTCTTTTATTCCTGTTTTCCTCGACGAGACCAGTCTCGCTCAATAATGCGAAGCACGCCGTTAAGTTCTACCACTCAACACGCAATGCCTCGACAATTCCGCGGAAAGTGGAAACGGAATGTCTTAAAACTAGGTTCAGGTTTCCTTTGTCGACTCTGCTATGTGCCTGCAAAGATAGGGAGAAGATACGAAAAAAAACATACGAAAAACATAATATATCAATCTGATCTGGGAGGTCAGTGCGGCGTTTAACGCTGCCACTTTACACACAATATCTTGAGTGTAAGTAAAGATAAACTATACTGAAATTAACAATAGGTTCCTTACTATAGCGGAAAACGGTTAAAGTAAAAAAAATCTACATATATTTTCATATTGAACGGAGATTCCCATATTAATTTATATGACACCCTAACAAAGATGTGACATACTTTGCTAACAATATGTACGGATTGCTTTCAGCCATACTAATTGTCGCTCGTTTCGCTGACGCGGATTTATTTGAACGAACATATAAAATATTCCAGTGTTTCTCAACCAGAATATTTTTTGTCGTCGCACATTTAATCATTCCAAAATTTTTGCTACACAAAATTTTCCTATTTTATAAAGTGAATTTTTCGAGGCATTGCGTGTTGAGTGGCGGAACTCAACGGGGCTTTCGCCTTGATGCTGAAGGGCGAAAAAATTAAAATATAAATAAATAATATTTTTTTCCCTTATGGTTCTGAATTAGTCCGGATGGAACCCACGATGTGATCACGCACTACATTCTCTCTTTTTTTCTCGAAGTTATGGAAACAAATAAGTTATTCCATTTTAAGCACCTGAAATATAATCCGTAAACGAATAACAACAAAATAGTAGCTTGACAATGTTTTCCACCCAGCAATATAGCCAGTAAGAGTGTTGAGATACTTCGTTCCCAAACTGAATTGACCAAAGCGAGAAAATTAAAGAAAATTTGATATATCTAATAATTTTCTCGAGCGGGAATCGAACTCACACCTATCGAATTTAGAGATAATTGATTCTACTGAGTCACGACGGCCTAATGAAAAATGAACATAATTACAACTAAAACCAGTTTCAACGCGTCGCTATCTCCATAATGCTGTGAATTAAGTTGAAAAGCTTCCATCTAGAGCATATGTGAGGTAATTTAATTTCAACGGTAGGATTTGCTTACACGTAAATTCCAGTTAGTGTCTCAGCTTGCAGAAACACTTATACCTTGTGAAAATGAAGTTAGATAAATATTTACTTTTATTATTATTAAGACGGTTGAGGATTTGAGGATTTAGGGGAATTTTTAACCGACTTCTGTAAGAAAAGGAGGTTATCATTCGACTGTATTTTTTTTTTATGTTTGTTACCTCATCACTTTTGACAGGGTGAACCGATTTTGATATTTTTTTTTAATTTGAAAGGTATAGCTTCCCGAATGGTCCCATTTTTTTTGGTCCATGTCTGACAATGGTATCCATGAGAAAATCACATAAGTCTTAAATTTGCATTAGGTATGTGCGCGACAAATAGACGAATAACTCAATGTCGCGCGAACCGATTTTAATTATTCTTTTTTTATTTGAAAGGATACACTTCAAGGATAATTTGGTGAAAGTTTGGTTAGGTTTCGATTATGGAATCTGGAGAAAATTGAGAAAGTTTGTTTTTTTTGGTAAAAAATTGATTATACTGTAATTACAAGCAAAAACTTTTTAAATTGATGTCAGAAGTGAGATTCCTGATCGTTACATTTCTTTTCAACCAACTTCAAAAAAGAGGATGTTCTCATTTTCAATGAACTTCAAAAAAGGGAGATTCCCAATTCGCCCGAATACTTTTTATGTATGTTCTTGTTAATATACCAAAATGTTACTTTGCACAAAAATAATACCTAATTAAATGAAGTTTTACATGGGACAACCACAACCACTCGTTGACAACCACTACCACCACCATCACCACTCGTTCAAGAAGCATCATTTTAAGATCTACCCATCACTTAAAATCGTAAAATAAATTAATTTTTAACAAAAACAAAAACCGACTTCTAACAACGAACTAAAAAATGAAAAATAATTTTACAAAGATTTTATAAATTTGAAGTCGGTGCCAAGTAGAACAAACAGGCTTAGTAATTAGATATTGTAGTAAAGGTGTTATATGGTTATGATAATATCTTTTAGCTTCACGCTCAAGTGTTAAGACACTCCGTTCTGCACTTTCTACCTTGTTTTCGAGGCATTATGTGCTGGCATTAAGTTCAACGCCGCGCTTTTTCCTGTTACCAAAGCGATGAAAAATAAATAAAAAAATACCCCAAGTGAGAATCGAACCTACAACCCTCACCTTTACAGATCAGTCAGACCCTGTGCCGCTGCGCCACGACGAGTTCAAAAGTAATTTAATATTAATAATCGTTTTGCATTCAACACACTGGCCTATAGAAGGAACGTTGAACTCTATCTAACGTAGGCCGAGATTCTATTCAAAGGAAGTTATTCATACGCTATGTAGGCTCATGTCCGGTGATGACTTACAAAAAAATGTTTAACTTACCATCTATATAAGTAAATTAAAAGTTTATGTTTTTCATAATTTGAAATATACATTAAAATTGTTAAAAATTGACACTGAATAAAAATAACACAAAAAAAAACAGTTCATGTATGCAAGATTGTACGCAATATCAATAATTGTGTCTTCAAAGTCCATTCGAGAAACAAAAAACAACTTCTTATTTTCTCCCGCACTGATTCCCGTCTCTCACTCTCCAATACTGTTCTACTTTATAATATTAGTATATATATATATATATATATTAGTTTATAATATTAGTACTTCCACAAAAATATAAAAGTATATTTAAATATTACCTTCAGCGAATCGACACTAGTTTTCATACATTTTTAGTTGTTCTAGCATATTTTTTATAGTAATATACATGTCCTCGTTCCATACAACGGGAATCCCCTGATTTCCCATAGGTGTCATGTATTGATCGTCTTCCTGATTAAAACCGTTACATGCACTATGCAGTACTTATAAAAATATACAGGGTGAGTCATATTGAACTTTCCGGTTTTGGAAGGACGTTGCACGAAGAAGGGAAGGAGTAGAAGGGTGGGGATGGTGTCATTAGACGCGCCATGACATGCAGTTTTAGTGTGAGCAATGGCTTGGTCGGGACAACATCGTGCGTTCGTAGTTGAAGAGTTTATTAAAAATGGCGGCTCCGTGATCACAACACAGCGTGCGTTCCGTTTACATTTTGCTATTGGTCGACGTGATCCCATTCCCACTGGACCAACAATCAGAAATTGGGTATCAAATTTTAGAGCAACATCATCAGCATTAAAAACAAGACCACAAGGCCGAATTAGGACGTCAACGTCAGCGGAAAACGTGGATAGAGTGCGGGCTTCAATTCAACAATCCCCTCGGCGTTCTGTTCGGAAACATGCCGCTTCACTAGGATTATCTTTCAGTAGTGTCCGCAGAATACTGCATAGAGACCTTAAATTTCACCCATACAAGATTCAGGTAGTGCAAGAATTAACAGTTAGAGACTTAGACACACGAACAAATTTATGCCGCGACATTCAGCAGATCCCCCGCACTGCTGTTTTGATCTTCAGTGATGAGGCACATTTTCACCTCGCCTCACCGCCGTTGACAGTTGTCAACAAACAGAATTTTCGATACTGGGCTGAGAATAACCCACGAAACCTACACGAACGACCACTTCACAGCCCTCGAGTGACAGTGTGGTGCGCTATTGCAGAGTTTGGTGTGTGGGGTCCCTATTTTTTTGAAGAAGATGGTCAAGTCGTCACAGTTACCTCTGCTCGGTATTGCGACATGCTTGAAACTTTTCTGAAACCGAAATTGGAGGAATTAACGCAGAATCATGACAACGATAACATCTGGTTCCAACAAGATGGTGCTACAGCCCATACATCCAGGCGTTCAATGGAAATCCTGCGACAAATGTTTCCCGGTCATCTCATTTCTTTGCGAGGTGACGTTGGGTGGCCGCCGAGATCACCTGATTTAACCCCCTGCGATTTCTTTCTCTGGGGTTACCTGAAGGAAAAGGTGTACACGCATCGTCCCCGAACCATCGATGAACTGAAGGCTGCAATCACGGAAGAAATCAATGCTATTCCGCTGAATATGACTCGACGAGTAATGGACAACTTCCGGGAAAGGCTTCAGCAGTGTGTGGTCAATGGAGGTAGACATTTACAGGATATCATTTTTAAAACCAACTAAATTAAAACTGCATGTTATGTGCTTTCAAACAATAAAATAATTTTTACTGCATGTCGCTTTGTTTTTAATACACACCTTATTGAAATCGGAAAGTTCAATATGACTCACCCTGTACATATATTTTCCTTTTGAATTATTTACATTCACGCTTAGATCATTGTTTTAACAATCTTCTTTTACAATGGTAGCCAATACTAAGGTGTTGGTTAACTAGCATTTTGATGTGTATTTATATGATGTATTTGTTTATTTCTTATTTTTTTAAGTTACACTCTGTCTTGCGTATAGCTGTCCTAGTGTCAATACATTCCGTACTTTCCGCCCAATTTTCGAAACATTACGTTTCGGAGAAAATCAACACCACAGTCTGTCTTGCTACCAGAGTGAGAAAATAAAAAATAATTTATATCCCAGAGCGGGTATTGAAGCCATAACCGCTGCGTTTCAAACGGCCTCCACTAGACCAGTATCTTTTACCAAATTAATAAATATAATATCTATATGATATAGGGCAGGTCTTAGTAAATGACTGGCTGTCAGGTCGGGATCGTTAAAGCACTTCGTGACAAGGGTCCTCTATATGCTTACATTAGTTAACTGGTAAAGGCTTTTCCGTGTACCATATAAGTGTGGGAGAAGAATTAGGTTATCATTTTCTTTATTATTCTAGAAATATTTTGGTTGAGGTCCTCGTGGTGCAGTGGAATAATAACAAACACTATGATTGTAAATTCAATGGTAATTTGGTAAATTTTTATTTTCAGCTTCAAGCTTTATTCTTTCCTTCCCTGTCATTTTTGAGACATTGCGAGTTGAGTAGCGGAATTTAACGCCGCAGAAAAATGAAAATAAATAATGATTCTATAATTAGAATTCCAGGGAAATGTTTATATACTCTTTCTACTAAGACAAATACTGTGCGCATTGAGCAATGTTTTCAAAAAGAAAGAAATATTAACTTTTAGTGTTTTCAAAAAAAAATTATAATAAAATTTGAACCGATTGGAATGAAAATCTTATGAAAAGCTATCCAGACTACACAAGTTTTTATCAAAACCTTAATTACCTACACTCATCTATCTTAGAAGGTATTTCAATTAAACTATACTA
The DNA here is from genome assembly GCA_000313835.2 of Heliconius melpomene melpomene. Classification (NCBI taxonomy): domain Eukaryota; kingdom Metazoa; phylum Arthropoda; class Insecta; order Lepidoptera; family Nymphalidae; genus Heliconius; species Heliconius melpomene. The sequence continues at coordinate 105,257 of HE671248.1, forward strand.
CAAAGTTGTATCTAGCCGGTCGAATTGAAATTTTTAAAAAAATCCCTGTAAAGTAACGTATACATTCCCTCGTTTCTATAAAAATGTAAAGACTACCTCTAAAATTCAGGCATTCAAGAGTTTTTTCTGTGAAAATGTTACATTTAACATTTTAAAATTACTTCGGTTTTTGGTTTTCCAATTCATATTGTATATACTAAGGTATTTTCAGAGGTTAGTGATTTTTATCTATAAATTCGTCGTCGTTGCATATTTTTTCCATTCCTGTAGCAATTTTGGAAAAATTCTCTATTGGTGCTGCCATACTATCCCGAACCTATTTACATGCGAAATATATATTTTCTAAGTCCAATAGTTTTGTCAAAAAAAGGTAAAAATATTTTTTCATTTTACACCCATATCTTATATATATAAAAGGACTTGTCCTCACTGACTGAGGTAAGACGCACGCACAGCCGTAACCGCTGTGCGTAGAAACGTGAAATTTGGACAGATGTTTACTTTCGTAATCTGGACATCCACTAAGAAGGGATTTAGAAAAATTTTAATCCTAAAGGGGTGAAATAGGGGTTGAAAGTTTGTATGGAAAAAAATTAAATCGGCACCGATTTTTATAAAATTTGAAATTCAGACTCTTAAAAGTATTTAATTGAACACCTCTTTCGTGGTTTTCTAGAATTCTTCCCCTAAGGGTGTAAATAAGGGGTTGTAAGTTTGTATGGAAAAATCTTTAAAACACCACCGATTATTATAAAATTTGAAACTTAGACTCTTAAAAATATTTAATTGAACATGTGTTTCATGGTGTTCTAAAATTCATCTCCTAAGGGTGCAAATAAGGGATTGAAAGTTTGTATGGAAAAATCTGTAAATCGCTACGATTTTTATAAAATTTGAAATTTAGACTCTTAAAAATATTTCATTGAACACATGTTTCGTGGTTTATTAGAATTCACCCTTAAATACGCAAGCGAAGCTGCGCGCGTCCGCTAGTCCAATATAAGGATACTTTTTACTAAATTATAAATGCAATCTGGCAGGTAACATGGAAATTTATTAACTTAAATTTACAATTTTTATAGGCATTCAACATTTCATTACATTCAAATTCCCTTTGTGTTAGTACGGAAGCTTTGATTCCCACTCAGCATAAGAAAATAATTAATATTGGTAGCGATGCAAAGTGCGGCGTTAAGTTCCGGGACTAAACTCACAATGCCTTTGGATTCGTCGGGAAGTGGGTGGGCATACTAGGTTCACAGATTCCCACTGCCTACCCTGCATTGTGTAGAGATATTCAGTGTAAAGCTAAAAAAAGTATAAAATTATTAATGACCATTCAGTAAATTACGTGGAGTTCTACCTCCCTCGAGCTGTAATTTTTCTGCAACATTTGTGTCTAATCGCTTCGGTGATCCATCACAATTGACATAGATCTAATTTTCATAAATGATTTCTTAATATTTTTTAGAGAAAGCATTTGTCAATCATAAGAAAAGCTTTGCCAGAATGCTACTTTTTGAGTAATTTTATATTAAAGACTTTCGTATACGAAGAATTGAATGCCGTCTTTGCACAGTATCACCAATATGACTGTAAGCGTGACGGTTATGAAATCGAAAAATATTTTATTTCCTATGTCTCGTAAGTTTCGCCGTTTCGTCTCGCGGCGTTAAGTTCCGTCTTAACGCGCTATACTTCCATAATCCACCGGAAAGTAGATAACGGAGTGCCTTAACACTAGGTTTCCCAAGTTCTTTCTGCCTGCCTTGCTAAGTGAAGGATACAGCGTGAAGCGAAAAAATCATTAAATGTAGCAGGACTTGAACCAGTGCCTCTTGAGAAAGTCCTTAAGGTTATTCCGAATCAATTCATACAAACACATAAGCTATAACAATAATATAAGAAGGCACTATCAAAAGCGTCCTCAGTAATTTAATTTTGTTGAAAGAGATATAAAAGTAAAAATTGACCATAAAAAGGAATGGTTGGGATGGCGCAAAAACTGTAATGCCGTACTTAAATAGATTAAATTGGAAAATTAGTATTGTTATACTATGATTATATCGCTTTGGGTAAGTTAGAATAATATAATGGGTTCATATTCATTTTTTGGAAGTATTTGTATGTTTAATATACATGTTACCGTAGTGGCACGTTCAGGCAACATCTGACTGTAAAAGCGACGTTTCTGGGTTCTACCCTCACTCGAGGTAATTCTCATATTTAATTTTATTTAATTTTCCCCGCTGTAGTAGAACCGAGACTTCAACGGCGAAGTGCGCGAAGTTGAAGTCTCGTAAATTTATAGGAAATTTAATATTTTATATTTTAAAACCGTTTAAACTTTTAACTTTTCTTAAGTCAAGCGAAATTTGAACACGCCTAAGCTTTTACCTCAGACTGAGAATTTACAAGCATCTTTATTACACTCGATGTCATAATACTGACATTTTTGTGAAGCCTTTTATCACTTCTAGAGTAAATTGTTTAATATTAAATATTTTATTTTCCGCGTCTTTGTAGTAATTAAAAGAATAATATAATATTATTTAGAATTATTTAGAATAATATAATAATATTTCTTATTTTTTGGCTTCGCGCTGTATCCCGCACATAGCAAAGTAAGCAGAGGGCACCTAGAGGGTTGCACGCATTGACTAATTTCCGAGACAATAAAAACAAAAAAATTACAATAATTCATTGCTTCGAATGAGAATCGAACCCACAACCGGTGCATTCAGACGTTGAGCACGCCACGGTAGAATATAAAAAAGTTTTTATATGCAAAAATGGGCAAATTTGACATAATCTCATAAACAAACTTGAAATTCAGAGCTAAAATTTAAGCAAACTTGAAATTCTTTAAAAGAATGGATGTGACATATCTGTCGTTCTAAACACTATTTATGAGGCACACTGCGGAGTGCAACTTTCGCAGTAATATATGTATAATAAATACAATAAATATAAGAAAAACACTGGAACTGCCATTTTTCTTACTTTAATGACTTTTCCGGGGGATGTACGTATTGTTAAGACATTTTTGAGATATAATGTGTTGAGTCGCAGAACACAACGCCGCGCGTTGTTTATTTAGAACGGGTGTTAAAACCTCAAATATAAACTTGTATTTTGATTATCATGTCCCAGCTGTAGCTGTAGCCACTTTCCCAATATTTGTCATTTACATATTATATTTTGTTAATTAAAAACTAAACAAAACTCATTGCAGTCGTGGCGCCACTGAGCCACTGCTCAGTTAATGTGACGGTTGTAGCTTCAATTCCCAATCGGGGTAAGGCACTATTTTTATTTTCTTTGTTCTGGTAATAAATTAAAGTACGGCTTTGAGTTACGCCACGCACCATTTCGAAAATAAGGCGAAAACAGGGGATCGGAGTGTCTTAATCTTAACTTTCCTTAGCCTATCCCGCTATATGCAGGATAGAACGTGAAGCTACTTTTATATTACTTACTAGCGGCTTCGCCTGCGTGAACTACTTTATCATTAATTTTTGTCTCCATGGTACCTACGTCCTATAAGTGATGTCCATGCAAAATTTGAGACTCCTAGCATTTGTAGTAACGAAGTTTCATACACACTTTCAACCCCAAAAACAACCCCTTAGAAGTCGAATATTGCAAATTCCCGTTTTAGCGAGCACCTACATCCTAAAAATAACTCCTATGCAAAATTTGAAACTCCTAGCTCTGGTAGGTTCTGAGATTTCGTGATGAGTGAGTGATCTTTCGATTTTATATATTTAGATTATTTCAATCATACAGACACTAAATAATTCAAATTCTTACCTTTTGTTCACTACAAAGCCTTTAACCACAAAGCCTATAGAGCTCCCAAGAAACTTTAATCTTCGCGAACTAATCAAATTAATCTGAAAGTCATTACCGTTGAACGATTTGTGACGATATCCGTTGGATTGTCAGGGTTTGACAGGCGAATGAATCATAATACAAAGTTTTACTTGCGTGGCTTCAAAATTTAAGGAATTTTGAACATAATTGCTTTTAAATAAGGTTTAAATTACTATTTTCCCTAACTTCAATTATAACACTTCCAATGAACAGCTGGAAATAGAACTTTTCTGTCATTTCGCTCATTTTATTATATTTAACTTAATTAAAGGATGGATTGATATAGAAATTTAAATAATAAATGAACTGGTCGAAATAAAAGTAGGTTATAAGGAAAATGTAGTTAAAAAATGTAAAAATTTTGTTATCAATAAAAACTAATTAGTAACGACCGTATAAGAATTTCAACATAGCTCGATAAGAACGATAGCCTAATTGCCTAGAGAGAATGGTACATTTTCCAAGAGGCTCGCAAGGATACGAACCCACTCCTCTTATCATCTTTGTCTGTTTGCAATGTTATAGTGAAGTCGATAGGTAAAATTTTAATATCCCGTTTCCTCTCTACTCCACGACAGAACACGATGTCTCGAAATCTCGGAATATGGGTAATGCATTGTCTTAATTCTATGTTCCTTCTGCATCCCTTGCTAATCCTAAATGCGAGATGCTTTTAAGCAGCCTCACACTGCTAATGCAATATGAAGTCCCTTTTTATTTTTGTACTTTCGTTGTAAAAGGAACTCTGTGAAATTTCCGCTCACTTGTGAATGGCACCATTTTTAATTTCCACCTCTTATCATAATTATAATCTCTAGAAATTTTCATTCTTAACCAAGATTGTGTTTTTTTTGAACTTCGGTACCTACTGCTGTAAATTATTTTGATCTTTTTTTTTTACTAAGCCAAACTGTATATTATACGTTAAAATGCGGCGTTGAGTTCCATCACATAACAAGCTCCATTGAAATTCTTATATGCTTGTAGCAATTTATTTATGTAGGGAGATTTTTACCACAACCGATTGTTTAGATTTATCGTTTGGCAAGAGGGAATGCTAATCATTAAAACGCTACAGTAAATATTCTCAATCTAAAAGAGGGTAAGTAGGTTTTCTGTAAAAGAGTGTCAATAGTCAATTATTGGAAATAGATATTTCATTACATAAATGCTCTACTCTTTTTACACACAAACACAAAGCTTACACAGATAACCTTATAAGGGATAGTGATGCTATTAAATAAATTGCTTCACGTGTAATCCTTTATGGATTCCTTATAGTCTCATGTAGCGATATTCAACACAAGTCTAAATCGAATCTACAGTTATTTATACTTTGATTCAAGAGAAGTATCTAATTATAATTAATTTGAATAGTGCACTGGTACTTAGTTATTAATTTAATAGATTTCCGTTATATTTTATTTTAACTTTACGCTGAACTTGACAAGTGGGAATCGAACCCACAATCGTCGCGTTTACGTGAGTACTGCCGCGTGTCGTTGAAATCTATCAAAATTTTAATTTTGTGGAAAGTTGGAAAAAAGGGGTGTTGTTTTCAAATAGAAACACAGAACAAAGTCGCAGATGATGACTAGTCTAAAAATAAAAAAAATCTCAAATATTAAAAAATACCTAAATCTATACAATGTCAATGAAGTAACGAAAATTTACCAAACTAATTTTAGAACGGTATATGTAACATTTTCACGGTAAAAACTCTAGAGTACCTTAATTGTAAAGGTAGTAGATAATTTTATAGGAACGAGGAAATATATACAATGTTTTACTGGGATTATTTTTAAAAGTTTCAACTCGTCCGGCTAAATCCAACTTTGTCGTGTCGTATAAATGAAGTATCAACTATGATAATTTTTTTTTTTATTATTGGAGATGGGTAAGCATTTGTCCGCTATCTCACCAGGTGGTAAGTGACGATGCGAACGATGGGGGAACATGCTTACCCAGAAAATGCCTATTCACTCTTTCCTTGAAGACGGCCAGGTAATATACATAGGTGTAGTAGTTACAATTATACACACCCATATACAATAATATACAATTATACACCAGGATAGGCAGAGGGAACCTAGTCTGAAGATAATCCGTTTAGTATTTTCCACCAAATTCTGGAGGCATTGCATATTGAATAGCATAGCTCAACGCCGTGCTTTGCCTCGACACCAGAGCGAAGAAACAAAAATATTTTATATTTCATTTCCTTGAGTAGGAATTGAACCCACAATCTGTCGTTTACAGTGCAGTAACATTTTGTGTCCCTGCCTTACGACTGGCCTCTTCTACTAAGATAAATGAACGTACTAAAGGGTTTTTTCATTATTTTTTTAATCTAGATAGTTTTTTATTGGTTTCTGTTTCCAATTGGATACAATTTTATTAAGGCACTCAAATTTTGTTTCAAAGAGACTATATTAAAGATTTAACTATTTTACATCTTAAAGTCCAAGACAATGTAGCGGGTGACGACTTGCTGTAATATAACAAACGAATATTGAAACAAATTTAAATCTGATTATTATTAAAGAAATAATATTTAGATTTAAGTTATTTGTAGTTTTCTCTAACGTATCTGTAATTATAAAAGCTTGTGTGAACCTAAATAACTTTTTTTAGTTCCACGCTGCATCACACGCATAGCAAGGGAGGCAGAGGGAACCTGGAAATCTTCTTCCATATCCTAATTTCCAAGAATGCCTACAGCATTGCGTTTCTAGTGGCGGAACTCAACGACGTGCGCCTCGCTACCAGAGCGAGGAAATAATATTAGTTATTTTGCTTAATATTAACAAACACTATAATAATTACTTATAGTGTTTGTTTTCCTTCTCCTCTCTTCTCCTTTATAATGTTAGTTAAGATTATTTCCGAAACTTGTAATATATGGGTAGTCTCTGTTCACCAAAGCACGATTTATGCAATTCAAATTTCAATTGTATTTATATACAAATGAGTGTAGTCGTAAATGTGTCTAATATGTTAAGCATCTAGAGATAAATTAACAGTTTAAAAACCTAAATACGCGCTTTTATAAACAGAATAAGTAAATAATTCGAAGTTATGATCAAAAGTTCGATATGTTTAATAGTAGTCCAAGGTTCCATTTTTCAACTCCATCATCAGACCAACTCGATGGTGCCATAATATTGTACTGTCCTCTAATCCACATATAATTGCCAAGTTTCATTGTATATTAGAAATAACTCAAAAACAATCATGTCCCTGCATGGGAATCGAACCCACGTCCGTCACATTTACAATGACAGTATATAGAGAGAAATCCCACCAATTCTATCCACCTTCACCCGTAAACACTTAGAGGACCATAAAACTGCACAGATGTAAGAGATTTATGTTCCAGTCTCAGTACATCGTCCATTCCGCTTGTTTTATGTCCCGAAATACACGATTGTACCTACATAAGCTGAAAACATTTAGTAACAGATTTATTTTGTGATGCTCTTTTAGTTTTACTGTAGGCTTGTCTATTTAGCTTCTATTAGAAAATCGTCCATCACACCGTAAGGGTAGGCATGTGGTAGTGGGTTCTATTTGCAATAGAAGGAATACACCCGTAGAATAGGTGATGCTAAAAAAAAATTACGCTTTTAAACAAACACTTTAGCTTTATAATATAAAATGTTAACATAATTAACATAAAATATTCTAAAACAATCAATATATCAATCATAAAATATAATTTTTCGTCGTGACGCAGGAGTCCTCCAGAATTCGATAAAGGTGGAGAACAGAAGGTTGTGGAAACTGAGTATCTTAACACCATTTTCCCAAGTTCTCTCTGCCTACCTTGCCAAAAGCTATAAAAAAATATAGACAATCCCTACCTACATTCAATATCAAATTGTCAAAATACACATAAAAGTACATTCAAAAGGCTGTGAAGCGATTTGTGATTGATTGATTCCACCATTCCCAGAGTATGCCAAATTGCGACCAATTGCTACCAGCGAGTGCCTTTTATCACTTTTGTTACGTTTTAACTTTATATATGAATTCAATATATATTGTGAATTTCCTATAGAACGACAAGTGAATGTAATGTTATATAGACGTAGGTGCCTTTGTACTTGGGCTGTAGACACGAAGGGTGTAAATTAGATTCCCATTTGGTAAATTTAATTATTTTCGTGATGAATTCGAAAGGGAAATTGGGAATAAAGTGTTTGGACTAGGTTACCTCTTATTTTAGCATTTGTTGCAGTTTTTAAATTTAGTTTGTAATACATGTTGTATCGTTTCAAATCTTGCTTAGTTAATATTTTGTAAAATTATATGAAAGAAAATAATAAAGACCATATATTCTGTATAATAGTTTTAGATCGCAATAAAAAATATTACATTAAATTATTTTGCTCGTATTACTAAGTAGCTCGTATAAACCGCGGCGGGGAACCTAGTCGATTTACATCCTTATTAGTCGGTCAACTCAAATATTTTTTAGCTTCATCTCGCATATAGCGTGAAAGGAAAAGGCACGATACGAAATGAAAATAATATTAAAACACTCGGTTTCCCATATTCCACTCACTTCTTTTAGAGACATCGTGTGTTAAGTGATGTAAGTGATATAACCAGAGTGAGGAACGAAAATATATCTTCCGAATCAAAATCGATGGTCACAACGGTCAAGTATGGCCATTTCTCCATAATAAAATAGGAGAAAATTAAGTCCAAAAAGCTGAACGCCGATATAACTATAAAAAAATAAATATATTTTACATAATAAAACCATAAATATGTTAACCTCGTACAGATCTTCAGTTTATATGGCACAGTAGCGTGAACTCACGCGTGATAGGCTTATAAGGGACGTGACGGTAATATTTTCATACGATAGTGTCGATCTGCTGCTTGTTGTAATCGAAAAGACCTGGGTTCAAATCTAAGATCAAGCCTGATTTTTGATTAAGTATGAAGAGCAAACCACACAGCTCACTTAAGGATTTAAAGTGCATGGTTATAATAAAGAAAATTGATCTGGAGTTTGGCGGAAAATGCGAAACAGAGTGTCTTAACACTAGTCTCTGCCTACCCTGCTACATGCGGGGTACAGCGTAAAAAATATAAAAAAGTGTACTGCACGATGACCTAACCAGTGCAAAAAAAAATAGAAAGATAAAATTTGTGTCTAAACTGCAGTGTCTAAAACTGCATTTTTTATATAATTAACTGACAGTAATCGAATCCACTACTACTATCTTAGAAAATAGAGACACTAAACTAAAACTACACTATCAATATAAAAATATTGAGAGAGTAATGAAGAATAGTTATACTCTAAGCTAGGTTTAGTTAGGATGCATGGCCCGGCTCTACTGGCTTAAGACGGTATGTAGGCGGTCTTAGCAACGACAGAGATCGAAGGTTCCTATGATTTATGGTATAAATACGGTATCTTAGTTTTATTTTTAAGTTATAATATGTATTTTTATCAGCTTCTCATTTTTTCCCTTAAATATTCAATATAGTCATTTCCTCGCTCTGGTAACGAGGCAAAGCGTGGCGTTGAACTCCGCCATTTAATACGCAATGCCTTAAGATTCTTTATTCGGCAGAAAGTGAGGAACAGAAGTGTCTTAATGGGCAACTGAGTATTTTAACACTATATTCCCAGGTTCTCTCTGCCTACCCTGCCATGTCCGGGATATAGCCTAAAGCTAAATAAACACATTTCACTCCTTTACCCAATGAGACACTTACGTTCTCCACTTTCAGATGTACGAGTATATTCGAGGCTTTGCGTGTTAAATGGAGTCAACGCTTACCTTAGCGAAACTTAACGCCGCGCTTAGCCTGTTAAAAGTGTCCCCCGAGTGTTAAAATCTATTGTTAAAAATGTTAAAACACTCAACGTGGCGATTTATTTTGCAACTAGAGCGATAAAATGAAAATATTTATTTCCGCATGTAGGAATCGAACTGGCAACCACCACGTTTACTGCCAGACGCTACTATCACATACAATTAAGTACAATTTAAGCGTATATCCTCTGAAGGTCGTTCTAAACTGAAATCCCGTCTAACAGACACAGTTTGTCACTACACCGCGTCTATTTATCTTGTAATGCTGTAAATACGCCGCTCGCTATTATCAAAGATTTGTACAGTGCATTAATTATTTGCTGACGCGAGTTTGGTTCGTTTTGACGATGGTCGTGGGTGCGATACCCATTTGGGGCAATATTATATTTATGTAATTTAGTTTCCAGTGAAAAATATATATTTTTAGGTAGGTATATTTGAGAATAAAGATGATTATAATGCATGCAAGGATATACCTTAATATCCTACTTGATATATTCAATTTCCCCCACAATTTTCGTATCATTACCAAGTGTTAAGCAGCGGAGCTCAACTCCGCGTTTTATCTTGTTACCAGAACTAGAAAATAAAAATAATTCATTCGGCTAAGTGGGAAAAATAATAGAACCCACAAATGCCGTGTTTACAGCCTCATTTTTTTAATATTTGATTATAACGAATTAAAATGTACTTGGAATTGTAAAAGTCTAAATTCTTCCACTTAAATATTCCCTAAGAAGAGTCCAAGCACTCGTATTCGAAGAACGTTTTCCTTAAGATTGCAATTACGATTTAAGGTGGAAATTACAAATTCGCTTAAACATTTTCAACGAGAAATATCACTTTAACAACGTACTTGACGTTTAAAAAAAATATTCACCCTTTTCCTCCATAGATAGATAAATGGAATCTAGTCTCAAGATATTCTCCGCTCTCCTTTTCTTTTTTTTCCAGATTCAAAACATTACATTATTAAGTGGCAAATCTCTACCTCGATGCCGCGCTTTTGGTATCAAAGCGGAGAAAGCATAAATTATTAATTCCCCCGAATGGGAGTCAGATATTTATAGTGTTGACAGTCACACGTCTTATCTCGACACCACAATGGCCCTCGGCATTTGTTGTTTTTACCTTCACACTACACATAGTAGGGTAGGCAGAAGGAACCTGTGAACCTAATATTATTTTGTTTCCCGCTTTCAACTGAATTCTTGAGGCATTGCGTGTTGAGTGGCGGCATTTCCTCAATTGGGAATCGAATTCACAACCTGTCGTGCTTACAGCCATACGCTATGCCCCTGCGCCAAGACCGACCTCAAGCAGCAATTTATTTTATCGAATTGAGGCTTAACCGGTCCTTTTGTAATATTAAATCAATTCTTGACGAAAATCCACGTACCTAAATGTAGATTCGACATTTTAATTTAACTTAAAGCTTTCAAGAGAGTTTGAAAAATTGAAATTGATTTAGTATTATCTATTGAAATTTTACAAAAATTTCAATTTGAATAGTAAATCTTCAAGAGGCCAGTCGTAGCGCAGACGCACGAGCATGCGACTATTATCGCGACAGGTTGTGAGTTCGATTCCAATTCAAGGAAATTAAATATTTTATATTTTTATTTTCTCGCTCTAGTATTGCGGCTCTAAAATCGCCGAAAATTGGTGCATCAGTGCATCTTAATACTAAGTTCCCAGGTTCCCCCAGCCTACTCTGCTACCGAAACCACTATCCACCAAATCAAATTTCTCTAACAAAGGCATTAATAAATTCCTACCTTTACCTCTATTCAAGTGTGGGTTATAAATTTTGAGCGTGACACTTCAGTAATGAAAGTAAAGAACTAGATATATTGATATTTAACGAAGCTCGAAATTATGTTTACATACTGATTTACACCTATGATATTATGTTATTTTTGAGTTATGGGTCATAGTAGAATGGGGAAAGATATACAAATTATTTTATTCTATTTTATGAAGATATTGTAGAGAAAAAAAATCTGAAAATCATGGTCTTATATACAAATTTTCTTTTTATTACATTTCTTACCTTCAATAATATTTCCGTATCTTAACGCTGCATCGCGTATAGACAAATTAAGGAAATATAAGCATTACATGATCACATGTGTTACTTGTATATATAAAATTTTCGTTACTGACCTGATCGACAGACAACGCAAGGCATTTCTTAGTTTTTTTAATTCCAACTGACACGAACGGAAAGAGGTCATTCTATTTTATATCTAAACTAGCGACCCTATTGCGGCTTTGCCCGCTTTTACTACTGGATTATTCATATAATGTATGTTTGCAAAGCACTTAAGATAATGTGAAAATTAATTAAACCCTAATGCAACCCGCATTTTCGTAGTTTCAATAAGGATTTTCTAATTGTTTTATACAGCAAGGATTTTTTAGTAGGTACCGTAATTTTAAATCTGTGCTACAAATCTTTTCAAGTACTTATTAAAATATATTTAAATTACTATTTTTAGATAGTTAAATGACATTAAATAATACATTCAACTCGAATTATCCAATACGTGCAAACGCATCTAAATGTTCGTTGCTATAAAGGCAGGCGGGTTTTTTTTTTTCGAGCTTGTGGTTAATGCTGAAGAGGGTATTCTGTCCCTGATGAAAAGTGGCTACGTGGCTGCCTGTGAGGAAAATTAAATAGACTGCATCGGCCGGGAATCGAACCCGAGCCACCCGCGTGGCAGGCGAGCATTCTACCACTGAACCACCGATGCGTGTAAGGCAGGCGAGCACGGCGGACGCGCTTGTATAAGCAAAACGTCGCGAGGCGCGTTTCGCAGCAAGGATTTTTTGATATTGTAACAACTTCTAAAGTACTTATTAAAATGAAAAATAGTAAAAGACAGTTTTGATCTACATTAAATGGCCAACGTAACTAATGTACTTATTTATATGCTGAGAGTGAGGGATAACTAAAACTTGAGTAACATACAGCTGATGACATGTCAACGGCGGGATGTGTCAACAATTAAATGCGTTTTTCTGTAAAAGTATTCGCAATTTCGAAATATTGTAAAAAGCAAATTTTATCTTCGTTTAAGGTAGAAAATTAATAAAGTATTTTACAGGATAAGGATTAATACCATTATGGAAAAATATCCCTCACAATAAAAAATATATTGAAATTATTATTTTTAGACAGAAAAATGATCACTACACGTTATTCTTAAAAGATACGAATATGCTCTCGCGGACTTTTTTGTAGATCTTATTAAGAAGAACAATACTCCAGTACATTTTTTTCATGTACTACTTTCCATTAGAGCAGCGCATGCGCGAAAGTGTCTCAAGGGGTAGGACTTTATACACATTTATCGTATTTATGTTAATTTACATAAGAATGTACAAATAATAAACTATATATAAACCTTCTACGAAAAACACCCGACTTAATGGTGAAGACCGCATTAAAATCCGTTGGGTGGTTTAGAAGAAGAAGAGTTAGAAACAACAGACAGACACGAAAAGCGACTTTGTTTTATAAGATATAGGACTAGCGACCTGCTCGCGGCTTCGCCCGCCTTAACTACTGAATTATTCATATAATGTATGTTTGCAAAGCACTTAAGATAATGTGAAAATTAATTAAACCTCTTATGCAACCCGCATTTTCGTAATTCCAATAAGGATTTTCCAATTGTTTTAAAATAAACACAAATAAATAACACAATCTAAATCTTCTTCGCTGAGGCAGGCGGGTTTTTTTTTGAGCTTGTGGTTAATGCTGTTAAAACAGCGACACCGGTTGGGTAGGTACTACGTGGCTGCCTATGAGGAAAATTAAATAGAATGCATCGGCCGGGAATCGAACCCGGGCCGCCCGCGTGGCAGTCGAGCATTTTACCACTGAACCACCGATGACTGCTCATGACGCGCTTGTATAAGCAAAACGTCGCGGGGCGCGTTTCGCAGCAAGGATGTTTTGATATTGTAACAACTTCTAAAGTACTTATTAAAATGAAAAAACAGTAAAAGACAGTTTTGATCTACATTAAATGGCCAACGTAACTAATATACTTATTTATATGCTGAGAGTAAGGGATAAGTAAAACTTGAGTCTCAACGGCGGGATGTGTCAACAATTAAATGCGTTTTTCTCTAATACTATTCGCAATTTCGAAATAGTGTAAAAAGCAAATCTTATCTTCGTTTAACGTAGAAAATTAATAAAGTATTTTAAAGGATAAGGATTAATACCATTATGGAAAAATATCCCTCACAATAAAAAATATATTGAAATTACTATTTTTAGACAGAAATATGATCACTACACGTTATTCTTAAAAGATAAAAATATGCTCTCGCGGACTTTTTTGTA
>HE671248.1:127636-182457 GCA_000313835.2 Heliconius melpomene melpomene
TTAGGTATTATTTTTGTGCAAAGTTACACTTTGGTATATTGACAAGAACATACATAAAAAGTATGCGGGCGAATTGGGAATCTCCCTTTTTTGAAGTTGGTTGAAAATGAGAGAAAAAAGAAATGCAACGATCAGGAATCTCACTTCTAACATCAATTTAAAATGTTTTTGTAACTATTATAGTATAATCAATTTTTTACCAAAAAAAACAAACTTTCTCAATTTTCACCGGATCCCATAATCGGAACCTAACTAAACTTTCACCAAATTATCCTTGAAGTGTATCCTTTCAAATAAAAAAAAATCATCAAAATCGGTTGGCGCGACATTGATTTATACGTCTATTTGTCGCGCACATATCTAATGCAAATTTAAGACTTATGTGATTTTCTCATAGATACCATTGTCAGACATGGACCAAAAAAAATGGGACCATTCGGGAAGCTTCACCTATCAAACAAAAAAAAATTTTCAAAATCGGTTCACCCAGTCAAAAGTTATGAGGTAACAAACATAAAAAAAAAATAAAAAAAAAAAAAATAACAGTCGAATTGATAACCTCCTTTTCTTACAGAAGTCGGTTAAAAACAAATTACTTTTTCGCATTTTCACTCTTTTTCTACATGACAGGGTATAAATAGCAAAAGTAAAAATTCTACTTATAAGCTCCTTTACAACGTTTCAATCTACCCACTTTAATTCTCGGTCATTTTGCGGCGTGTGCAGAAGTTTTTTGTTGTTAAAGTTAGATTGCGGGAACACAACGCGGAAATTATATACGGTGACCTTTTGTTAGACATTTCAAAGTTTAAATTTCTTGTTCATAATAGGATTGTCTTTAGCCAGAGAAAAAGAGAAGTAACTTCTTAGCATTGATGCCAGTCGTGATGCAGAGGCAGAAGTGTATGACTGTAATCGCGACTGGTTGTGGGTTCGATCCCCACTCGAGAAAATGGTTTTTTTTTAATTTATACTTTCTATGCGGGATACAGCGTGAAGTTGATATAAATATACTATTAAACTGGGCTGAATCAAAAGTGGCGTTTTGTTAAAATTATATTGTAAAATATAAAGCGAGAAGCCGTAATGCTGCAATGTGACACAGTTTGAATATAATAATCATGTTTATGGGTTTGATTCCCACTCGGAGGATTTACATATTTTATATTTTCGTTTCTTTGCTCTGGTACCGACAGCTGCATTGTTGAAGCTCCGCGACACAACAAACAATCTTTCTAAAAATCAAGAGAGAAGAGAAACGGAGTGTCTTAGCATTAGGTTCCCTCCCTTTCTTTGCAGTATACAGGATACAGGTCCGCAACGCAAAGGAAAAGCAGAAAAAAATATTTTGTTCACAATTTAACGAAGTGTATGTACGCTACATACGCGGTGTATTTCCAACCAAATGACTTAATCTCTGTGAGCGTAATGAAGTCGATTCATGGGAATACAGTCGTTACGCGGAATTGCTTTTATTATGTTGATTTGTGTTCTCATACAGTTAAATTTGGATACATTTTTATACAATTGTACCTATATTCATATATAACTAGTTATTACCGATGGTTTGGCCTTCAATGATAATAACTATAAATATGCGGGATAAATAAGCCTTTACCTATGAATTATGATGAATAATCTATTCATCAAGAAAATACTTCTTCAAATCGAACAGAAATTCTACCAAATAAACTCTACAATTTTCCCTCTTATTTTCATACCTTACCGATGGTAAGAAGCGTAATGTCTCGAAAATTGGGTATAAAGTGGAAAAGAACACTAGTCAATCAATAGAATCCCTCTGCCTACCCTGCTATGTGCGGGAAGTTAAAAACAATAATTTATATACAAGAAATTGTAACAAAA
The DNA here is from genome assembly GCA_000313835.2 of Heliconius melpomene melpomene. Taxonomy (NCBI): domain Eukaryota; kingdom Metazoa; phylum Arthropoda; class Insecta; order Lepidoptera; family Nymphalidae; genus Heliconius; species Heliconius melpomene. The sequence goes on from HE671248.1 coordinate 129,503, forward strand.
TCGTAATTCTGAAATATATTAAGAAAAAAAACAGATTATTTATATACTAATAGACAAATCGAACTGATTACCTCCTGCCAACAATCCTTAACAAATAAACCAACAAACAAAATTACCCTCCCCCAGCCATTTAGATGATATTTGTGACGTATCTTCTCTAACGACTCATCTCGCTCTCAGGAAATATGAGCTCATAATTTAACCAAGATTACCTCAGAATGTTATTTATAAATATAATGAGATTTTTTTTCTTGTAATAATAAAGTGCTGTTGACTTCTATTAGAAGGGTGTGGATTTTAATTTGAACTGAAGATATTTTACGTTGAAAATATCATTACTTTCTTGGTATAAATCGCAAATGTTAATTTAAGATAATAAGATAAATAATAAATAAGAAAACAGTCAAGTGTGAGTCGGTAGTTCGTTTTTTTTTTTATTTATATAATACGTTTTCACGCCTTGTTAAATTTTATACCTGTAGGTCCATGGAAAGTACCCTATAGGGTTGTACAAAACGCATTAAAAATGCATATGCTCATATCTAGTAACTGCATTAACTTGAGTTGTTGATTTTTTTGTGCTCTAGTAGACCTTTGAACATTCTCTATTAATTTCAGTTTGAAACCTCCATGCAATCTCAAGACAAGACAGTGTCTGATGGTTGAGACTTCGACGCCATTATTCCAGAGTACATGAAAACAAACAAAACCCTTTTCCCCAAATGGAAATCGAACTCACAACCGTCACATTTGCAGTATCAGCCGTGTGTGTCTATTAAAAATAGTATTTGAAATAATTTTCTGTTACTCAAATTCAATATCCGTAGAGGATACACAAACACGATCATAAAACGGGTCATCTAGTTCGGTAGTATATGGTATTTAGTGGTTATTTAGCTAAAGTTACGAATTGTCGTTATAGTAAAGCTTTTAAAAGATGAAGCTTTTAAAACTTCTAGTAATATATAAAGGCGAAAAAATAGTTTTCTTTCTAAAGTGTTATTCTATACCTTAGAAAGAAAAATTTATAATTTTTTTTTGAAAACATGAGGCCTTGGCCTTGGAGCTCAAGCGTGAAGCGTAAAGACGGAGATGGTTGCGGGTTCGATCCCCTCTCGAGACAATTAATTATTGTTTATTTATATTTTTATTTCTTCGCTTTGATGATGCTTGGTTTCGCCATTTAACGCCTAATTTTGGAGCAATACGTATTGAGTAGCAGAACAAAGCGCAGCCTTAGCGCTTTTTCTTGTACTTGTACCAAAGTGAGAACATAAAAATAATTCATTTCCCCAAAAAGAAATCGAAGCCACAACCTTCGTATTTACATACATACAATCTCCACGATCATTAAGCCAAAAGATTAATAAAATATATTAACATACTTTCGACCTTAATAAAGGACAATTTATTCGTTACATTAACCTCAAACCAGAGGTTTATGAGTCTACGAGAGATGTGACATATTAGTATCAATCAAGAAGGATAATATCACTTTTGTTCAACCGGACGAAGTTATGGTGGCACTTACGCAATATAATATGGTTATTAGAAGCTGTCTTTATATGTATATACATACTAGTCTAGGGTTAATGGGTTTTTGGTTTTTTTAAGGCCGTCGTTGCGAGGATCGGACGGTTGAGAGTTCGATTTCCAGTCGAGGAAATTAGTTATTTTCTTTAATTCACCCTACTAAAGACACAAAACGTGGCGTTAAGTTCTGCCACTCTACACGTAATGTCTCGTCAATTGGATGGGAAGTAAAGAATATAAGTTCTATGGAAAAATCATTGTAGATATTTTTTTACAGTTTCAGCAGCTACATCCCTTTTCCCGCATAGCAGGGTAGACAGAAGGAACCTAGTGTTAAGATACCACGTAATCTATTTTTCATTGAGATTCAAATAAGGAAATGAAAATAACTTGAACGTTACCAAACTCCCAAAACGGGGATCGAACACTCTTGCATTTACAGTCAGAAACAGACCCACCGTGCCAAGACAAGAAGAGCCTCTAAAAATACATATTAAATTTGAAATCTCCACTAAATTATATTTCACATTGAAATAATTATATTAATTTATTATTAGATATAATCAGATTATAATTTTATTAATTAGTTGTGTTTAGATCAATCTAGTTAATCTTAATTAATTAATTAACCTGACTGTATTGACGGCGACGCGCGACGTGGTGTTGTCTGCAAAGGTTGGTATAAATATTATATTTATATGTAGAATTGTAGAATTATAACAATTTATTGTATTTTGTAATACATATATCAGCTTAAGGAAAGCTGTAGCCCGCACATACCAGGATAGGCAGAGGAAACGTGCGTGTTGGGTGGTGGAACTTAACGCCGCGCATTGCGTTGTTACCAGAGGAAAGAAATAAAAATATTTAATTTCCTAGCGGGAATTGAACCCACAATTTGTCGCGTTCATGGACGAATGCTTGTGCCCCTTCCATTTAATCGAGTGACACATTTCACACATTACTATTACTGGAGCCACCGACGAGAGTGGACGTGTTGTTATTCAGTGAAAACTTACACTACTTACAGTACTTACACTAAAAAACTGACTATAAAAAGTGTAATAATAAAAGTACAAATAGATTCATTGCCACTGACAACGACAGGCTGAGATACCCTCCGTTAATTGACTTTTTGTTAAACATCTATTGTCGTTGAGAAGAAAAATACTCACTTAAGTCCTAAAAAAAACGTTTCTTTCTACAGAATTTCTATGAACTAACTTCTTGTGAAAATAATTTGAAAAGATAGTAGAATCTTATTTACATCTTTCTATTATTGTTAGAGTAATTGGTGTCATTGTAACATAGTGCTATTGGAAGTGTTTAATAGTATGGATTCTAAAATGTATTTTTTTGTGTTATCTTTATCTTTATATATATTTTAGCAGTGTAGGTAGAGGAAACGTAGTGCTTAAACATTTTGTCCCTAATTTTCGTGACATTGCAAGTAACATTTTCTCGACTTTTATGCAAATAAATATAAATAAAAATTTGAAGAAATCATATCGCAACGGTGTGTGACTATAAGCGCAATTGTTATAGATTTTCATGATGAAAATAGTTTATTTATCGCCGTGATGGTGGTGGTAGACAAGGTGAAGGAGTAGAGAGTGAAAAACGGCCTTAACACTAGGTTTCTCTCTGCTTTAGGTTAATCATTAACTTCATCAACTCATGTAAACTTCTAAGATTACGTTGAGAACCCTTGTATTGACTAATATACTGGTTTAAAAATAACATAAATATAATTGAGGTATATTATAATAACACGCGATAAAAGTACATATTGTAACTGCTTTAATAAATGATCCATAAAATAACAAAAAGCTATAAAACTCGAAAATGTTCTAATTTGCGGGATTCAAATAACCGTTAAAAGTTAAAATTATGCAGTTAAGTGGTGAATGTGAACGTTCAACTTTAACTGAGAAAAGTTCAGTTAAATTTAATCATGGAACTAAGTAATCATTTTGGTACGTGCTTTGCGGTTATGCCAATAGTTTTGGGGGTTTAATAATTTTATACGATGTGGTTGTGGCGGAAGGGCACAAGTTTCTGACTTTACGCGCCCGGTCGTAGGTTCGATTCCCATTCGAGGAAATAGCATATTTAATCATTTCATTTCCTCGCTCTCAGGCTCTCTCTGTCTACCCTGTTAGCTGCGTTCAGGACTTTTCCTATATTAGAATACGCTTCTTTTTGTATTTTTTAATATTTTGCAGGTTTTTAACGAAATCCTAAAGATTAGAGAAAAGTACACTAAACTCGACCAAAGTCTGAAAAATTGGGTAGAAAGTGAGTAACGGAGTATTTTAACACTCTTTCTCTGTCTGCTGCTTTATGCGGGATACAGCTTCAAGCTGTCAAACAAAGTATTTTCCGAGTAATATTTAGCCTTAAGATAATGATTCACCAATTTCCGCCTGTATTCAGGACATTTAAAGTTCACCTGTAACTCAACACCGCGATCGCTGCCAAAGCAAGGAAATAAAAATAATAATAAATTTCCCCAAGTATATTTTTTTAAATAAATTTTATATCATTTTCTTACATAAGTACCTACGTATTTATTCCAAAGTTCTTAGCGGAAAAGCTATAAAGATATTATCGTGCTTCCCCTTTTAAGGATATGGTTCTATTCCATACTATTACATTTCAACTTACTTTCAATGGGAAAGGACGCGACATGGGAATACTTATGGGTATAACGTTATTTAAAATAGTGGCACAGTGGTTATTTAGTTTATTTTGATTATAGGTTCGATTTTTGTTTATATTTTGCCTTCAACTAGTTCGAAATAATAATGATAATGATTATAAATTATAAAGGCCGTTGTGGTGCAGGGGAAGCAGCGTGCGACTGTAAACGCGACGGTTCTTCTATTCAATTCTTACTCCGTGTCTTAATGGTAACAGAGTGTCATAACTCTAGATTCTCAGCTAGGCTGTCAAACCTCTAACTTCTGTCTATTCTGCTAGATCTGGAATACAGCGGGAGGCTGAAATTGTAAATAACGAATAATGGAGCAGTCAGAGACATAATGTAACGCTAAAAAATATAAAAAATTGTTAAAAAATAAGATTAATAAATTATAATAAGGGAAGTGTGTTAACGCAAGATTCCCAGGTCCCCTCGGCCTCCCTTGCAAAGAGTGAAATAAAGCGTGAAACTCGAAAAAATATAACAATTTCATCATTATGCTCCATCCGTCAATCTTATCGTACACTCTGTACTTCCCCTATTTCGTAGCAGCGACTAGTGACGAATACACAAACGTACTTAATTCACACAAATAGGTTAAATTTACACAATTGCGCGGGTTCCCAGTGATGAAGCACATTTCAACTTGATGATTTCAGAATTTAAGCGTACGTAGTATGGCAGTTCTATTTCGCTAAAGTGTTTTGCCTACAAGCTTGAGGATTTAGTATGTACATAGGTTTAGTATGTTTTTTATGGTTTTTTCATTTTGTATATATTTTTTCTTTTTTTTAACTTCACGCTGTACGATAGACAGAAAGGAGCTTAGGAATCTTGTGTTCAAACACTCCGTTCTCATTAGGACATTTCGATTCTCCACCTTCCGCTGGTTTCTTGAGGCATTGATTGCGTTTTGAGTGGCGAAACTCAACGCCGCACTTTACCTCGTTATAAGAGCGAATAAATAAAAATATTAAATATTCCATTCCCCTTACTTTGATAATATCCTGAATAGTTAATATGGGTAAAAACCCTCGTTAGAGTGTGGGGTTTCAGTGTACGACTCCTTTGATCCGTGTCGCCTCTATCCCTACGTAATTGCCACGTAATATTTTGGACACCGCAAATTTTTAATGTTCATTAGGTATGAGACGAGAAAGTTTGAGCTTGGAAAATCTCATCATTTGCCATTCCCGTAAGAGCTTAAAGAAATCTTCTTGTAATACTCTCTGATACTTCCTAGGATATCTTTTACAAAGCCCCAGCATGTTTATTCAAGTTTCTAAGTCTGTCACTCTGTAACGGAGACAAAATTTAGCTTACTTATTTTATAAGTTAAAAAAAACTTGAGGCCACCAAGTGTGGATTCGATTCTCACTCAGGAGAATTAATAATTAGTGATGGAAAACGAAGTCTTTACACTAGATTTCCAGGTTCCCTTTACCTACCCTGCAATTTACGGGAAACACCGTGAAGTTAAAAAAAATTAAGCTTTCGTGGTGCCGTATGACAGAGTTTTATTGCAAGCAGGATGATTAGGGCAATGAAAAAAATAAAAAAAAAAACTTTTTTGTTTTACAAAAATCAAAAACAACTTTCATTTCATAACTGTTTTCATAGGAGATGTTAACATATAAAACACAAAGTTTATATTTACGCCCGTCCGAAACCACTCGGGCTCAACTCCGTAATAACTTGTACGACATCATCATAGAGTAGCAAGTATTGCTACTTTTTATGCAAATATAAAATAAAATATAATGAGATGTAAACTGTATTTACAAGATATAAAGAGAAAGAAAGAATATTATATTTTACCTACTTAATAAAAGGGGATTATCAGTTTAATATGTTTGTAAACTGATATTAGATGTTGTTCTAACAGAGTCATCAATTTTAGCATTCAAATATGTACTACTTTTTTTAAAATTTGAACGTAGTACTTAGGAAACAGTCCAATCTAAATCAAACTTAATTTCAGAGGAAAATGAAAAATGGAGGGTTATAACACTAGATAGAAATAGACTAATAAAGTGTGAAGCTAAAAATAAAGTACTTCTAAATTTTTATTTACAAAGATAACGTAGTTTCACGTACACGTGCTCGAGCGAGTGAGTTTATAAAGCTCAGCTAGTTGCGCTGAGATGCAACTTAATTCACAATACATTTAACTAACTTGTTAGAGTTTGTTGAAGAAATCTTGTAAGTTATTTTTTAATTTAGACTTCAAAATATATTTGAAATATAACACATTCTAAGTAAGTAATGTAATTTCCTACAGCTATACTCAGTAAATGGACTATCAATGAAAAAACAAATTTTCAAATGGAACCTTTACCTCCTGAGATTACCCAGGTTATTCAAAACTCTTCAGCTTTCTATATGAGAAAAGATGAAACTATTAACCTCTTATTATTGAAATCAGTTCAAACCACCATCCAACCCATATCTAGAACTACAGAGAGAACTAAATGCCGTTTTAATGTTTACAAATCCAAATATCGTGGTATCGAGCCTACACACAAATACGTCGCTTTTCCAATACCCCGCAGGAACATGCAGATAGCGTAATGACTGACGCACGTTACTATCGAGTTTCACAGAGTGGTATGAAGATACGATAAAACTACTATTTGGAGGGAAAGCGTTTACAGTACTTTGATAAGACTATCACGCTGAATTAACAGAATCACGCTGTATCCCGCATATCGTAGGGTATGCTTTAATTTATGCATGGAAGTGTCTTGGTGCAGATTTCGGCGGAAAGTGGAGATCGGATTGTCTTAACACACGGTTCCCTCTTTCCTGCACTGTGCAGGATACAGCGTGAAGTTGATAATAATAATTAAGTAATAAATAATAATTCCCTTTTTTAACCTGAAAGTCCATTTTTTTCTTTTATTTATTACATTTACAACACAGCGATGAAGCTACATCATAATATGTATTATTAGAACATCTTATAAAATCTTAAATATCCGACACGAGTGGGTCCGACAGCACTTAGGCTCGACAAGAAAATTATTTCCTTGAGATCGCAATTACGATAAGAGGTGAAAATTAAGAATTGTTCAACCATTTGCGTTGAAAATTGCTTTGTGAAATATTTATAAATAAATATGTTTATGGGGAGGAAAATATAATATTATATTAATATTTAAGTCTTTTAGCATGACTATATCGAGGCCAAAGGGGAAATTAAATATTTAATATTTTCATTTTCACGATCTGGTACAATTAATTGTTTTAATTGGAACGGTGTCATAGCACCCCACCGCAGTATCCTGCATATATGTAGCAGAGTAGGCGAAAAGAACCTAGGAAGCTAGTTAAATACTTTCGTTTCCATTTTCCACCAAATTCTCGTGCGTATTGAGTGGTGTAACTCAACGCCACACTTCTCCTCCCTACTAAAATTATATATAAAATATATATGTTAATGAAAATATAAAATATTTCACTATAATTTCTGAGTATAATCCATACAAATAGATATTCCCAAACTATTATTCAAGCAGACCTCCATTCGCAATAGTACGGATGTTAGTATTGCATTCAACATTCCTGCATACCGCGCCCGCGTTCAGAATAGCTGTTATAATTAATTGAAAGATATTTACATACATGTGTTCGTACTTTGTTTATATTGAAATATTTTTTTTAATAGAAGGATAAGCACGATAAGCGTAGTGTTAAGTGTGGAACTTAATGCCATGCTTTATTTTCTTAACAGAAGAGGAAATGAAAATTACTAATTCCTTCTAGTGAGAATGGAATCCACAAACCACGCAGTTATAGTCACACACTGCGCCCCGGCACCACGAAGTTCTCAAATGGTCTTGGTTCAGAGAGAATTTAGTGTTAACACACTCCGATCTCCATTTTTCGACAAATTCTGGGGTACTGCGTGTTGATTGGCGAGACTCAACGCCGCGCTTGCCTTGACACCAGAGCGAAGATATGAAAGTATTAAATATTTCAAGTCCTCGAGTGGGAATCGAACTCACAACTGTCGTGTTTACAGTCCCACGCAGCACCTCTGCGTCAAATAAATCTCTCAAGTTTAATTTTTAACCGGAAATTATTTTCATATAGTAGTTAGCGGTAAATATGCTTGGCAGGTTATTTAGTGGTTCCATCGCATCAGGTGTCAACCTGGGAGTTGCTGTTTCAGCGGTAAAGCTGCCGTTTCATATGACTGTATGGCAGTTAATTTTAAGAAATGTGAGTCGAAGTAAATTTTAAAAGGTTAGTTAAAAATTATTATCTCGTCTAGTTAGATAACGTTAGTTCTTCTTTTTTTTAGCTTCACTAGACTATTTGTTTCATTGGTGGTACCAGGTACTTGTTTGATGGACCTCAACGCCGCGTTTTGTCATACTAGAGCGGGGAAATAAGATCGAACTCCCAACCACCGCGCCAATATCTGCCTCACTATGCCACTGGCCTCAATGACGATATAATAAGTAAGTACAGTCTATAGCTAACCAGCTATGCTGTATACCATCAAGATATAAAGGAATATTTCATCCGTGACACGAGTATTTGTCACTAAAGACCCGCTCACGTACCAAATTTACATATACGTCTTAATTTAAGTCGCCTCGTTTGACGACGAAATTGCGCCTAAGTTGACTTGTGGAGATATAAGATAGAAAACAAGGCATTTCATATTTTGTAATATTTTATAATATGTAAAATTTTAATAATAATATATTTTAGATTCTCTCTGCGTTGTCATATAGCAGGGTAGATAGAGGGAACCTAGGGTTAAGTTACGCCATTGCCGCAAGTACCGATCGACGTTCATTACGTGTTCAGTGGTGAAACTGAACACCGCCAATTCTTGTCACCGGATCGAGGAAATTAAAATAATTCGATCCCCTGAGTGGAAATCGAACCCACAACTATCATATTTCACTTAGTATTATACCTACTTATAAAAGTAACAAAAACAAAACCAAATTAGGACATTTCCTCAAATACCCATATTGATATTATCAAAATAAGTCATTTGTATGAAACAGTAATGTGTAAGACGTCATCGATTATACTTGATCGATGGTTCTCGTTAATTGGAGTAGTCTTCTGACGTTAAGAGAAATGATTTAGGGAAGGAGAAATTATGCACTATATTGGCTTTAAGAGAGAGTAACACTAATAGTACAGTGGGTTGGTTAATTATAATTCGTTTTTTTATTTATTTATGCTTTCTCCTATATATTGCAGGATAGGCAGAGGCAGCTTAGTGTAAACCACGCTCTACCCAATTTCTAGATACTGCGTGTTGACTTGTGGAACTCAGTACTTCCTTTGTCTTGTTGCTAAAGCGAAGAAATGTTTTTTTTTTCTTTATCTTGAATGGGAATCGAATGCTTACTCGTCGCGCATATACTCAAATGCAGCGTGTGTTGCAGCGTCTCTACGCACGGCCGATAAAATATTAGTGTGTAGAATATTTTTATGTTTCTCATATAATTTGTTAGTAGTTAGTTGCATAAATTTATTAGCATTGCGTTGACTTGGAAGCTTGATTTTTTTTGTGCTCCAAGGGACCGTAGACTTGAATATTAATATTAATTTTACCTTGATACCACCACGCAATCTCCAGGCAAATTGTTTTGATGGCGGACTGACGGACAGTAAAGTAAGTCGAAGAAACATGGATTTACATTGATTATGATGAGACATGGATTACAACAGGATTAACATTTTTTTTAACCGACTTCTGTAAGAAAAGGAGGTTATCAATTCGACTGTTTTTTTTTATATTTGTTACCTTATAACTTTTGACTGGGTGAACCGATTTTGATATTTTTTTTTTATTTGAAAGGTAAAGCTTCCCGAATGGTCCCATTTTTTTTGGTCCATGTCTAACAATATTATCTATGAGAAAATCACATAAGTCTTAAATTTGCATTAGGTATGTGCGCGACAAATAGACGAATAACTCATTGTCGCCCCAACCGATTTTGATGATTCTTCTAAGGATACACTTCAAGGATAATTTGGTGAAAGTTTGGTTAGGTTCTGATTATGGAATCCGGTGAAAATTGAGAAAGTTTATTTTTTTTTGGTAAAAAATTGATTATATTGTAATAGTTACAAGCAAAAACTTTTTAATTTGATGTCAGAAGTGAGATTCCTGATCGTTGCATTTCTTTTTAACCAACCTCAAAAAAGAGGATGTTCTCATTTTCAACCAACTTCAAAAAAGGGAGATTCTCAATTCGCCCGAATACTTTTTATGTATGTTCTTGTCAATATACCAAAATGTAACTTTGCACAAATGAAGTTTTACATAGGACAACCACAACCACTCGTTGACAACCACTACCACCACCATCGCCACTCGTTTAAGAAGCATCATTTTAAGATCTACCCATCACTAAAAATCGTAAAATAAATTAATTTTTAACAAAAAGGAAAACCGACTTCTAACAACGAACTAAAAAGTGAAAAATAATTATACAAAGATTTTATAATTTTGAAGTCGATGCCCAGTAAAACAAACAGGCTTAGTAATTAGATATTATAGTAAAGGTGTTGTAGCATTAGCTTGACACCGACTTCAAAATTATAAAATCTTTGTATAATTATTTTTCACTTTTTAGTTCGTTGTTAGAAGTCGGTTTTCCTTTTTGTTAAAAATTAATTTTGAGGATTCTTTTTTATTTGAAAGGATACACTTCAAGGATAATTTGGTGAAAGTTTGGTTAGGTTCCGATTATGGGATCCGGTCAAAATTGAGAAAGTTTGTTTTTTTTGGTAAAAAATTGATTATACTATAATCGTTACAAGCAAAAACTTTTAAAATTGATGTCAAAATTATAAAATCTTTGTCAAATTATTTTTCACTTTTTAGTTCGTACAGAATGAAGCTGATAAAAATAATATAGCCATACAAGTCAGATGTAAAAACTAGTATTATCAGAACAATATACTTCGTAAGTGATCTATTATCATTAGCTGCGAGAAGTTCTCACATTTCTTTAGTTACGCCTAATAATGGCCCCATTATTCTTTACATTAATTTCCTTAATTGTATTTCCTATTAAACTAATAGATGTTGATAATGTGGAGAGTTTTTTTTTCTTCTTAATTTAAGCTGTATTTTTTTTAAATTTGATAATAAATATCAGTTCGAGGCTTTTAAAATTCTGATTTTTTAATTTTTACTTCCAAAAGCTATAATAATTAATTGATTGATAATATTTGAAAAATACATTTAATTTTTTTAGCTCCACGCTGTAGCTTTCACTTGCGCCCCCACGCCACGACTGGCCTCGCGTAATGTAAGGCTTACTACATTTTCCAGACTCAATAAGAAATAAAGAAGATCTCAAAATATTTCAAAACGCAGTACCATACTAAATTCCATCAATCACTCGCGTCTAGACGTTCAAAACTATTTGGTACCAAAGAAAAGTAAAATGTAATTCAAATCTGAATTACATTTTACAGTCAACTGACGTTCAAAAGGCAACCTTTAAGAACATTTTGGATACTCAGGTCTCTATTAGATTTAGTCCCTTTTTGACCTTTCTTTTATCAAAACAAAACACTTAGAGTAATTCAAAAGATATCGGTACGATAGCATCTGATTGGAAATTTCAGGGAGTATTTTTTTCTAAAAATAAGGTCTCTTGATACAAACTTCTCCGTATAAATGCATTCAAAACTATTATTTAAATGCATAGAAATTTAAATATTGTTATGTAGATACAGTACTAAATTAATTTATAATTTTAATACAATAATTTTCCTCTTATTCCGGAGGTATTGAGTGGCGTAACTAAATGCCGCGCTTAGCCTCGTTATTAGAACGAGGAAATGAAAATATTAAATATTTGGAATCGAACCTCAACCCCCGAGTTTATGCCCCTGCGCCTAAAATAAAAACAAACTATAATGTAATTAAAACTTTAAAAAATAACATGAATATACATAAAAATCAAATAAGTTAACAAATTAAAACTTTAAATAAGCTTTTAAAACTAGTAATTTAGTTACAGTCAATTAAGTTTAGTGGAGTAATTACAAACACCGAACGAGTTCATCCTAAACTTATCTTATAAAGATAAAATACTTTTCTTGTAGTAAAATAAAGAAGATTTTTAGAATGTCGAAGTTTTTGTACTTATATGATTTACAGGCTCAGTGGCACTAGTATGTAACTGTAAGCGCAACTGATTATGGGTTCGATCCCCACTTGAAGAATTGATATATTTATTTAAATTTATATTTTTATTTCTTCACTTTTCTGTCTGTGTCTTGTGTCTTATTCTGTCGAGGTAAAGCGCGGTGTTGAGGTCCACCACTCAACACACAATGTCTCCAGAACTTGATGAATAAATTTCGTTAATTAACAAACATAAACACTCTTGAGCTCAGGGCAGTACCTGGGACTTGCGAGCCGAGTGAAGGCTTCGGGGACCCCTTTACAATGCACTAGCACTCGTCTCCACTGCTCAAGTTCAATATGGTAAATTAATCACAATCTAATCCAATATGGCCTCCTATACACTTAAAATTACTTAAGCTTTCATAATCTACTGTGTTACCATAGCAAATTAATAGATTTACATACTTATTATTATCAGTAAAACAAATAAAGAAAACAGACTAAATCCTTTGTTTTCCTCACGGTTTATATATGTAGGTTTGATTAAATTAACAAAACATACTCCCTGATATATAATGGGCTTAAAAATAAAATAAATGAAACTGAGTGTATTGTCACTGTATTATTTCCACCTATCCTCCTATTTACTGTAAAACAATAAAGAAAATTGCATATAAAACATAGATCAGCTTGACTCTAAGATAACTTGTAAACTTGAAGCCATTCAAAGTCGTTACTCATGCTATAAACACCGACAACATGATACAAATGGTAAGCTATTAAAACTTATACGATATGTATCCCATACATTAGGGGAAGTGTATAACAAACACTTTGTAAGTGACTACGAATATGTGAGTTGGTGGGATATCTAATATTGTGGAAATTGATTTGCGTGATTGATTACCAGTTCCAATTCTTGTTTGGGGAATGATTTATGTTAATGCATTATTATTATGATAATATCTTAGATTTTCGCGATTTGTATACATTTTAAATAGAACTCTTTATTATATTGGATTAATAATTAGGAACATTGCAAAAACATGTATTTTTCACGTTAATATCTTTCAGTTTAAATGTTTACTATGCTAAGACACTTTGAGACATTTGGTATTGAGTGGGGTGGACCAGGTTAAATGTTATAATTTTCACGATTGGAATTGAACTCACTATCTTCATGTATAATACAAATTCTTGACTTGTATTACAGAAAAAACAAACATTATATTATCTCTATTTTATAGCTCAAAATGCAAATGCACTTTATAAAGTTTGCAAGAACAGTAAGCAAGTAAATACCCTACTTACTACGTACCGTTCTGTGGGTTCCCGAAGCTTCGTTACTTTGATGGATTATACCTTCGTTCCGTACTTAAGATGTCAGCCCTTCTACATATTGTACTTGGTGAGCGTATCTACTAAAATATTGTTATACGGTGAAGTTAGTATGGGACTATAGTTAAGCTGAGAAACATTGTTTGGATACGAAGGTTGTTGATTCGATATTCGCTTGAAGAAGTTACGCATAGGGAATGTGAGAATCTAGTGTTAAGATACTCCTCATGTCTGTGCTAGTTGGCGGAACTCAACGCCGCGCTTTGCGTCGTTACCAGATTGAAGAGATGAAAATATTAAGTATTGATTGAGTCGAGTGGGAATCGAACCCACGACCGTCGAGTTTTGTGCCCCTTCGCCATGATCGCCTCAATACATTACAAATAATTTATACAGTGTACATAGAAAATGTATCTAAAACACAAAATGTTTAATTAAAACTTAAAAGGACTAAGCTTGTAAACAAATCTATAGTTAATTATTAAGTAATTACTTAACAACATCGATCGATCGGCTTTGCATATTAATGAGATTTCGAGGGGATAACATTATATAGAGGGTTTTCTATATTGTATCGAAACTGTGATTTAGTTCCTGTAGACTATATTAAAGGAATTTCGATTATCTATTAGTGCTCTCCTACACTTTCCAAAGAATCTACACATGTGCCAAATTTCAGCGTTATACGCCGCATAGTTTTGGCTGAGCGTTCATTGTTAGTACCCCGTAGCGGGAGACTTACGAGTATATATTTAGTAAGTTAATTTAACGTTACGTCGTTGCTTCGAGATGTTTTATTTTTTGTTCCAGTAAATCCATGTGCGGTGTTAGGTTCTGTATATATAAAATGTTTTCAAAGGAATATCGATTTCATTTTGATATCTCTTTGCAGTATTGAAAAGAATGGTGTCTGTCAGACAGTCAGACAGGGTTCCGTTTAAATCTTTTGAGGTACGCAATCTTAAAATCACAGTGACAACACTCTCCTAAAAACTCCATATTCATAATTTTTTTATATATAACGTATATAAAAAATACAAATAAAAGCTTCACCAGTGTGAAGTGGAAGGATACAGTTGTCCTGCACCTAGCAGGATAGACAGAAGGAACCTGGTAGCCTAGTGTTATGATACTCCATTCAAATTGAGACATTTCCGTTCCTGAATTTTCAGGCAAATTCTGGAGGTATTGCGTGTTGAATGGCGGAACTCAACGCCGTGCGTTTCCGCCTTACTTTACATCCAATATGCGATACATTAAATATTAAAGTGCGAAATTCAATGCCGAGCTTAGTCTTCTTACGATAGCAAGGAAGTAAAAAATAATTCATATCCCCGAGTGGGAATCGAACTTACAACCATAGAATTTATAGCTATTACCTTCTTTACCCAAAAAAAGCAGTTCAAATAAGCTAAAAAATCCACTTAATTTAAAAGAACCACAAAAAGCCACTACATGAACGCAAGTAAAAACCATAACAAAATAAACAACTGTCACTGGAATAAGCTTCGCGTTGTCAGAAAAATATTTTTGTATATATTTCACGTGTCAAAAATGATATTAGAGAGTATTTGTCTAGACGTATAAATGACGTGAATTGAATAAATAAACCATTTGTATGGTGGGGCTGGTTTAGTGGTTGATTGGTGAGATAATAACAGAAGGTTCAATTTATGTTTAATTTATTGAAAAAAAAATAGTCATGCTTACTTATTATTACTTACAGCTGGCGTGTTTTAAAGTATTAATGCATACTGATGGAACTAAAACATTCTTTGGAAATAAAAAAAAATAACGTAGTGGGAACCGAATTCCTGCCTTTTGGATATCTACTATAACTAAATCCACGGGTCCGCGGGTTCCGTACCTAAAAAGATAAAAACGAAACCCTTATAGAATCACTTTGACCCTTTCCAATGTTCAATTGAGTTGAAGTTTTGATGTTTTAAATTCTATAATTATAAGCAATTTTACCTACTGTTCATTAAAAAATAACCACCGTAATAAAATGGCAAAGTTTGTTTTAAAATGGTTTTTTTTAATTAGTATGTGTTTTTGCAGTCTCTGACTGTGAACGTGATAATTATAGATTGGATTCCCTTTCAGGGAAATCATTATATAGAAAATTGGAACCAAATGTCTTAACCCTAGGTTCCCACTGATTCCCATGCTGCGTAGAAAAATTGTAATCTTGGTTAATTATTTATTGTATTCAAAACATTTCTATTTAGAAATAGTATCTCGGTAATTTCACAAGTAAACCAAGTTAATTGAAAATTTTGCACCGTCCTTCAATATCCATTACCTGTTTTAAGCTTATAATTTCGTTAGGGCTTTCAAGCTTCCGCCTTCGAAACTGGATACTCGAAATGTTTAGTTTGTTTAATTTTTACGCATTTTCTTTATTTTTGTGTTGTACGAGTAAAGTGCATGAATTTTGTTAATTTTTTTTGCAAACAAGTGTACAAGCGTGCTACTAAACGTTTTGGGTTCTGGGAACAAGTTCTGGGTTTTGGGTTTCTGAGTTTGATTCCAACTCGAAGAAATAAATTATTTTGTATTTTTAAGTTATTTTATATTAGATGCGGTGTGGCGTTGAGCGCTGTAAAAATATATATATATAGATATAGAGCCTGTATACTCCGTGGTTTATAAATATTTTGAATCGTCAACTCACACAGAAATGGCAGTCCTATAGGTAAAGCTACCACTGGCTTGGAACGCATTTAATACTAGGTTCACTCTGCGACCAGTATACGGCAGAAAAACCTAACTAGAATCTATTTTTTTTTTATAAAATACAGAGAAATTCACTCAACATGCAATACCTCCAGAATTCGGCGGAAAGTGGAGAATGGATGGATGTCTTTATGGGAATCGACTGTCTTAACTCTAGTGTGAAGCTAGAAAATAGAAAACAAATTATACTAATGTACCCAGAAGGCACTTAGCAATCATTAAAGATGATGATACTTTGGTGACAAAATCCAAGGGTTTAGATTAATAGTTCTACGAGAACCCAAATCAAAGTTGGCACTTGTCAGAAATATCACTTGCGGACGATAAACTTGGATTTGTAGGACTCACTGATGTGAGAGTAACGATAGTTTGAAATTACAGTGAAAAACTAGTGGCTAAGGGCTGGTTATAAGTTCAAGTTTATTTATTTTCTTTTATTTATTTTTTTGTAACTTCACATTTTTTCCCGTATAACAAGGTAGGTAGAAAGAACCAAGGCGATAAGACATTCCGTTCCTGACATTTTGATTCCAATATTCAAGACATTGAGCGTGTTGCGTGTTGAGTGTAGGACAAGTCGAAGTAACATAATACGGCGAAAGGAAAATCATATAAATTTAATCATAACCTCGAGTGAGTATAAAACCCACCACCGTAGCGGTGCTATTTACAGGGTATTTACAGAGTAAACGGAGAAAACAGATACCAAGATCCTCCATTCTTCGTTTTCTACCAAAATTCCAAAAATTGTCAAATGGTCGGACTCAATGTTGTGCTATTTTAACCAGAGCAAAAAAAAAAATGAACGAAATTTTTAATCGAACATCTAGCAGGGGAGGAATCCAGCATTTAGAATTTCCGTTCCCCAGCCAAGTTAAGTTACGTTATCGAGACATTGAGTCTTGATTGTCGGAACACAACACTCCAGTTGGTCTTGTTATTAGAGTAATGAAATAGAAATATTTCAATCCACGGGGTGAAAAACAACCGTCGCGTTTACAGTCAGTAGAAATATACACATGGACATACAAACATAAAACATATATTCCATCTATAAGATGACAATAGAAATACCCCATTTCCATTACCGCAAAGGTTGTCTGAAATTGCGCTCAGATTTATTGCTTTCACAACGTTGAGAGGTCCGAACGGTCCTATACTTACAAATATACTCGTATGCTTTTCACATCATTTCATTTCTTGAAATATTGTTTTTCGTGGTCCATTGGTTTAATACTAAAAAGTTAGTAATATTGACAGTCACTACTTTAACGGATTTTAAGAAAAGAATGTCAGTTTTACCAATTTGTGAATGAGATATTGTTGGAATATTTTTTTAGTATGATGTTCTGAGGATGATGATACTTTTTAACCGACTTCTGTAAGAAAAGGAGGTTATCAATTCGACTGTATTTTTTTTTATGTTTGTTACCTCATAACTTTTGACTGGGTGAACCGATTTTGAAAGTTTTTTTTTGTTTGAAAGGTGAAGCTTCCCGAATGGTCCCATTTTTTTTGGTCCATGTTTGACAATGGTATCTATGAGAAAATCACATAAGTCTTAAATTTGCATTAGGTATGTGCGCGACAAATAGCCGAATAACTCAATGTTGCGCTAACCGATTTTGATGATTCTTTTTTTATTTGAAAGGATACACTTCAAGGATAATTTGGTGAAAGATTGGTTAGGTTCTGATTATGGTATCTGGTGAAAATTGAGAAAGTTTGAAAAAAATTGATTATACTGTAATGATTACAAGCAAAAACTTTTTAAATTGATATCAGAAGTGAAATTCCTAATCGTTGCATTTCTTTTCAACCAACCTCAAAAAAGAGGATGTTCTCATGTTCAACTAACTTCAAAAAAGGGAGATTCTCTCTCTACTCTCTCAACTTTTTATGTATGTTCTTGTCAATATACCAAAATGTAACTTTGCACAAAAGTAATAGCTAATTAAATGAAGTTTTATATAGGACAACCACAACCACTCGTTGACAACCACTACCACCACCATCACCACTCGTTTAAGAACCATCATTTTAAGATAGCCATCACTTAAAATCGTGAAATAAATTAATTTTTAACAAAAAAAAACCGACTTCTAACAACGAACTAAAAAGTGAAAGATTTTATAATTTTGAAGTCGGTGTCAAGCTAATGCTCACCTTTACTACAATATCTAATTACTAAGCCTGTTTGTTTTACTTGGCACCGACTTCAAAATTAAAAAATTCATATTAAATAGTCTACTTATCGATGAAGGCTATATTGTATCACAGTTATCGTTTATTTGTAACTACGATCCGAGTTACCTTGAACATTTAGTATAATGAATGTATATTCATAACTTTTAGCCAATTCCATTTAGCCACGTAGGTGAAGCCACTGATAAAAGACAATAAAAGATATATTAAGATAAAAAATATTATTTGTACACCAAAGTACGAATTAATTTGTTCTATTTCGATTTTATTGTTTCATATTTGTGTTTTATATACATTCTTTCGATTTCAATACCGACATTGTTTCTATGACTACAAAACATTGTTCGTGGGCTGAGTTGTTTTTTATTTATATAAAAAAATATCATCCATTATTCTTTAACAAAAAGTACTTTTAGATAAGTTTTTTTAGGTTCTCTCTGTATCCCTTATATAGCAGGGTGGGCTAAGGGAGCCTAGTGTTATGACACTCTGTTACGAAGATCTAATGGTAAGTCATTTGTGACACACCACACATTTATGTGCCTAGTAGTTCTGACTCTCGGTACAGTCGCTTACACTAAAATGAATAATATAATAAGTAGTTCTTGAGATTAATAAAACGACGGCATGACGAGTACCAAATATCATATACGACATGCGATAGCGACACTCGATTCTCACTTGCACTTGGAGGAATGAATTATTTTCTTTTCCTAGTTCTGGTAGCAAGAGTTCTCATTCTATATTAGACTACGTCTTCTTCTTCTAACAATCCTGCTGTACAGCGTGACGCTCAAAAAAAAGAGAAAACAGATAAACGAACAATTCTTCATTTGCATATCGTATTAGATTATTGACAACGTATTTAATACAAACAACGTTGTCAAGAAACAATACCTTAGTTGATTTAAAACATTCAATAGAAATGTACAGTATTTTTTTAATCGTTGCTACATTAACATCCATCAGCTGTTATAAAGCGGAAACGTTGGGTAATTAATTTTTTTCTTCTAGTCTTATAAAGTACATTATGATTTTATGGCCGTCGTGGCCTGTAGACTGGATAGGTTGTAAGTTCGATTCCCATTTGAGGAAATGAAATGTTTAATATTTTCATTTTCTTGCTTTGGTAACAAGGCGAAGCGTTGCGGGCGGAAAGTGCGTAAGACATATGTTGAAAATAGACCGGATGTGGGAAACGAAGTAAATTGAAGGATGTAGCGTGAAGCTAAAAAAAATATATTTTCTATTTATTATTTTGAACTATTATTAACACATTATTTTCATTATCTGCTTTTGTAACAAGTCAAAGTGCGGCTTTAAGTTTTCCCACTCTACTAGTAGTGGCTCGAATTCGGAGCTTTAAGGAGTAAAGGCAAAACTGAAAATAAAAATGTTTATTTATTTTACAGATGATTTGGGCATGCTTTTTCATAAGCACATAACTGACAGCTTATCAGTGACCGAGTTTCTGCAAATTTCAAATATACTACAGGACTTCAATCCTATTTGGGAACTTCAAAATGAAAATCAAAATAAAAAGAAAGTAATTGGAATTCGATCAAATCATAAATATAATTATATAATTAAATATACTAAAACGTGATAAAGAGGCCAGTCGTGGCGCAGGGGCACAGAGTGTGACTGTAAAAGTGACTGGTTGTGGGTTCGCTCCCCACTCGAGGAGATAAAATATATTTATTTAATTTTATATTTCCATTTCTTCGCTCTGGTGTTGAGGCGAAGCGCGACGTTGGGTTCTGCCACTCAAGATGCCTCCAGAATTTGGCAGAAAGTGAAGGACGGGGTGTCTTAACAAAAGGTTCCCTCTTCCTACCCTGAAGTGTGTGGCGTGCGCGTGAGCCTAAACTAATTTATTTTTTTAATTTTAGGGTATACGCTGTCACGTATGTCGTGCTCTTTTTGGTGCGCTCTTCTTAGCTATTTCTGAAGGAGTTCCAGATGAATATGTGATGCGTTCTGCTGTTACATTATGCACTATTAGCACTCGCACGTCCAGAGTGTGTGAAGGAGAATTGAAGTTAAATTATGCAAGTATAATAATTTTATAATATTCTGATATTTCTACTCCATCTCTACTACGTCTACCTAGATAACACAGTGTCAAAGATACTGGAGGGAGGTTACGTAAAAAGCATGAGAACCCCTCGGAGGGCATGTATGGGACAATGGACGTGGCGAAAGAGATACGTACCGTGGCGTTTGGCGCTCCGTTCTCTCCGAATATCCTACTAGGGATACAGCGTGAAGTAAAGGTTAATTTTTTGACAATGCTAAATTTCTCAATAAATCTATATTATTATTCTAAAGGATTCTTTCTTCTCTATTCCTGCCTCTCTTATCAATGATTTTTTCTTGATTTATTGAGACTATCACATCACTTTAAACGTTTCTACATCCAATTCACTTTACTTGCGGTCAGATGTACCTTAAGGTAGAGGGTTCCCTACATTCTGCCATATTCTAGAGGCATTATGTATTGAGTAGTGGAACTCAACTCCGCGCTTTACTACATCGTGGAAATGTAAATATTAATTTCATTTTTTCGAGTGGAAATCGAACCCACAGCCTGTCGCGTTTACAGACGCATACTTGTGCCCCTATGCCACGCCTGGCTTCAAAATGTAACTTAACTCTTGATTACTTCGTTTTGGCCACACCTAATTTTTAAAAGCTTTTATTTAACTTGCAATGTATGTATGTGGGTTCCGGTGAAATCTTAGAGCTCAATTTTGAAGTAGATATCGTCAACCGATTGAGCTGAAATTTTGTATACACGTTTACTTTGGATGACAATGCACGATAAAATATGTGACGTCATTCTAAATGTAATATGGCGGACCATGCAAGATGGCGGAATTGTTATTTTTAATGTACTTCTACAATATGGGTATCAAATGAAAGAGCTCGTTGAGAGCAACTCGAAAAATAATGTGATGTCATTCTAAATCCAATAAGGCGGACCATCCAAGATAGCCGAATAGGTAATTTTAGTCTACTTCTACAATATGAATATCTATTGAAAGGGCTCGTTGAGAGTAACTCGAAAAATGTGACATTTTTCTAAATCCAATATGGCGGAACATCTAAGATAGCGGAATAGTTATTATTTATGCACATCTGCAATACGGGTATCAAATGAAAGGGCTTGCCGAGAATAATTAGAAAAATAATATGACATCTAGTGTGAGAAACCTTCTTCCTCCTGGCATTAATCCCGGCTATTGCCAGGATCTGCCTTCCTACTCAACCTACTCCACTTTGCGTGGTCTTTAGCGTCCTCAGTGGTTAGACCATTGGCTCTCATATCCGGCGTCACGACATCCAACTACCGCTTCCTTGTGCGTCCAGGAGGTCTCACTCCAGGAACTGATATAGCAAGGCACTTGCATCCGACTTAGTTCTTAGACCGGCGCGTAACGTGGCCAAACCATCTCAGGCAGCGCTCTTGGAGCTTATCCGCTACGTCCCGGACCCCAAGACTACCTCGAACGAATGTGTTGCGTATGCGGTCAGACCGCGTTACGCCGCACATCCACCTCAGTATCTTCATTTCCGTGACGTGAAGCTCCTGAGTATGCCGAGATAGTGCTGGCCAACATTCGCTGTCGTATAAAACAACCGGTCGTATGATGCTCTTGTATATCAGTCCCTTGAGCTTGGCGGTTTTCTTCGGTCACAGACCACACCAGTGACCTCCCGCCATTTGGCCCAGGCAGCACTTATCCGGCCATGGACATCGTGATCGATGCCTCCAGACTCGTGCATAACGGATCCAAGGTACCTGAACTTTTCTGACTTAACGGCTGGCTCAGGACCTATAAGGATCGTGCTCGAGTCCGGGCTCCCGCAGGCCATGTACTCGGTCTTCGACACATTTAGTTTAAGACCGCCGTTCTCAAGCGTACCCTTCCAGAGGTTCACTTTACGCTCCAGCGTCAGTCGGTTCTCGTCAATGAGTGCTATGTGACAAGCTTTTATGATCATATAAATTGTGTACAATGAGGTTATGAGTTGATAGTTAAAATTTAAAAGACAAATTTTATTTTCTCCTTTTTAAAGCGTTTAAATAAAAGCTTTTTCTAAAAATGATTTTTTGCTTATAATTTATTATGCTATTCCAGCCTATACTAAAATATATTATTCAAAATACTCCTGAAGCTCATCCAAATAATTTTTGTGCACTAATTTTGCAAAAAAATACAAAAGATCGTTGTCCTCATAAAGATAAAAGGTTCGAATGGAAGGTTGATATACCATCTAAAACTATAGAGGAAAATAAGGTATGGAATACTACAATATTTTTTTATGCCTAGGAATATACATATCATTCTATTCCATAGTCTATTTGAGGCTGTCGTGGCGTTACCAAAGCAAGGAAATGAAAATATTAAATATTTTATTCCCCTGAGAAGGAATTGAACCCATAACCGTAGCGTTTAGTGTCATACCTTTGTGCCACCGGGTCAGGACGGTCTGTAAAATAATTTTAATATTTAATTTATCAATTTTCACTTTATCCTAAGTTTTTGCTTTTCTTATTTTAAATATCAACAAACTTGTAATATAATAAAAAAAAATTGTAATATAATGTATATAAATAAAACAATTAGGTAATAATATTTTTTTATAGATTCTCAATGACAACCTAAACCTAACTATTGCTTTGATATCAGACGTTCACATAGACCCTCTGTATGACCCGTCGAGCACTTCAAGCTGCAACGAACCGGCATGTTGTAGAAGCTCAAGCACCAAATACGATCTAAATAATGATATACATAAAAGTAAAGTGTTCTATAAATCTAGACAAAGGCAGTTCGTATCAAGATTTTCGAATATAAGTAAAAGTAATAACCAATTTAAAATAACAAAATCTTATACAAACCAACCTGGCTATTGGGGTGGCAACATAAAATGTGATACACCGATTTGGGCGTATGAAGATGCTGTTCAAACGATTGCATCGCATAAAGTAAGTTAGACGATTTCTTTATGTTCACACGAAAATCCAAATATTTCTTTATTTTAATTACAGAAAATATTTATTAATCTAGATACATTTAATTGGGAAGTAAGTTCAGTAGATATGGAAGACACGAGATGGATGAAGAAAAGCGTATTGCCGGTAATAGGGTTGACGGTGTCTTAGTTGCAATTTGAGACGGTGAAACGTCAGCATATCTGTACGTTTGGCCGTATAAAATGCAGTGTTGGTACCGACGCTGTTATACGGCAGCGAAACGTGGGTATTACAGAAGAAAAACTAAAGAAAGAGAAAGAATAAAAGAATGAGAAGTGAGCGGTAAGCGAGGAAGTTGAGACCTCAGTTGATCTTCGAAAACACAGTATCAAACATCCGTCACCTAAAAAATATGATGACCCCCGGAGGGTACCTCTAGTACTTTGTAACGCAAACAGAAACATCAGTCACTCTATGTTTTCTTCTTTAATTTACAACTTCACTCTTCTCTTTTATTTAGGATCTAGATGTGGTTTACTACATGGGTGACAATATAAATCACTTCGTTTGGGAGACAACGTATGACACTAATATAAAAATAAGCAAATTAGTAATTGATACAATGATGAAGCATTTTGGAAAGAATGTTCTTGTTGTTCCAGTGGTTGGCAATCATGAAGCTCATCCTGCTAACCAGTATGTAAAATTAACAGTATTTTTATTCCAAAAAATTCCAAATAATTGAAGAGATATTGCGTGTTATATGGCGGAAATCAACACTGCATTTTAAGCTAAAATTATTTTTCCTCAGAGTAGAAATTGAACCCACAGTTTACGGTACGGTTTAGTTGTTTTATCGTTTAATTATATCACTTATATAATAATTATAATCTTATTTAACTATTTGTGTTTCAGATTTGCTCCCCCATCTATTCAAGACGAAGGTCTCAATACCACATGGTTATATACAAGCTTAGCTGAACAGTGGAGACCGTATTTAACTGACGAAGCATTTATCACAATGAGAAAAGATGGCCAATATTCTATGTTGATAAAACCGGGCCTAAGAGTTATATCGCTTAATAAGAATGTAGCTTACAAATATAATTGGTGAGTTTGTTTTTTTTTGCAAAATGCAGAATCAACTGAAAGGGCATTCCGTTCTATTTCTTTAGCTTTATACTTTTTTCCATACATACTCGTAATATGTACCTTGTGTTGAGTTGACTGGCGAAAGTCAACGCCGTGCTACGTCTTACTAGAGCAAAGAAATTAATATAATTCATCCCCTTAAAAGGGAGTTGAACCCACAGTTTTAAATATTGTTATATTTAAATATTTGTTTCTTTACAGTCAAATGCTGGGCTTTTTTGGCTTCACGCTGTTTCCTGTACATAGCAAACAGAACCTGAGGACCTAGTGTTAAGATACTTCGTTCCAATTGAGACACTTCCGTTCCCCACTTTCGGATGATTTCTATTCAATTCAATGGAGTATTTTGAATTAATTAAAATCTTCTTTACATTTAGGTGGTTAGTGCACGATCCTCTTAACGCTAAGAGGCATTTAGAATGGCTTATTAAAGAACTTCATAAAGCTGAACTTGCCGGGGAGAAGGTCCATATACTGTCGCATATTCCTCCTGGCAGTGCATTTCTCTTATATACTTGGACAAGAGAGTACAAGAGAGTCATTGACAGGTAATATTAATTATTGATTGGTAATATTGAGATTGGGGGCATGAATCTAAAAGAGGGAACGTAGAAAACAGTATAACTTGTGAAAGTAAACTCTAGCCACTCTCTAACTTTTTTTAAATTCTAGATTCTCATCAACGATTACAGCACAATTCACTGGACACACTCATTTGGATGATATGAAACTATTTTTGAGGGGTACACAAGAGGAACCTTTTAGTATGGCGTGGGGCGCTGGTTCCGTTACTAACTTCGGCTCGGGTTCTAATAGAAATTATAAAATTGTTACTTTTGACGAAACTTCTGTAAGTGTATGTGTAGGTAGTATCTATCTATATAATAGCCCAAAATCCCATGGCTGCTAACCCGAATTAGAATCGAAGTCACACGCAGTCTAATATGCATTTACAGTATATTATTCTTTAAAATTTTCAGAAACCAAAAAATATAGATTGCTATACTTACAATCTAACAGAAGCAAATTTGACACCTAATAAGAGACCAAGATGGTACAGACTATATAATATGAAAGATACATATCAAATTACTAATTTATCACCCAATTCCATTAATAATTTGACTTATAGCATGGTTACAACCAATAAGCCTATGTTGGACTTGTATACAGTACTATTAACTAAAGCAAGTGATGTTAGCCCATACTGTGATGTGAACTGCAAACTGGAAGGTCTTTGTAAAATTGTAACCACTGTGCTATGGGAGAGAGATAGATGCGAAACGCTAAAAGACCTTTACTTTTCTAAATAAAAATTATTTAATAAGATTTTGTAGAAGATATATATGACGGAGATGTCATAGCATTACATTTCAAGGTAGCTGCCTTCCTTGCTACGTGCGGAATACACTGTGAAGTTAAAATATGGTAATCCTTTATATCCTTCATAAGAATATATAGTCAACTTAAGTTTTAATAATTATATTGATTGTTACAAAAAAACATATAAATATGCGATTTCTACTTGCTAATATTTTTTAATATAGTAAAAAATGTATGACTACTGTTAAACAGTTATACCTCCTACAAGATCTCTAAACGTTTTATCCTTAACAAATCTTGATATTACAAGACCATTACAAATTTATGTACTCAAGAGACCGACATTTTCTCCTTCAGTAGAATCTTATATTTTATTCAGTGAGATGCCCTCAGTGGGTAATTTTACATATAAATTAGTGTAATGGTGTCTAAAGTGTTATAATTGTTAAGATGTCACGATTAAACCAATTTACCAATATGAACAGTATTTTTTTTCATACTAATATAGTGGTTGTGAGTTTGAAGAAATTGAATGAACTTCAAATATAGAGAATTTTATGATTAAAGAATCTCCTTTAGGGCGTTATAATATCAGCTAACTCAATCTAAAACAAATTGAACAAGCGAAACGATAGTATTAAACGTTTTCAATTTCTATCCATTTGACAAATGCGGGGATTGGGAAATGGCTAATCGTTGGTGATCCATCACCGGTTGCCGTTTTTGTATGGAATAATGTTCATATATATGTAGGTAGGAAGATGTGCAAGGTAGAAGTGGATTTTAAATTATCTTATTTGTAAGGTGTACAACCTTATAGCTCGATATATTTGTAGTTATATTATAGGACAGGGTCCGACTTTAAACAGAATAATTAATTATTTTCATTTTCTCGCGCTGGTAAAAACGTATTGAATTTTGCCATTGTGATAAATTTGAGTGGTAAGCGGTAAATGGCTAGTCTTATAAATCTAAATAAAGCATTACGAACGCGAATCAAAATTGTTGAAACTTTGCTTGTTAAATGGAGAAACGCGACTTTATATTTTATTTGTCGTTTACGTGGACTTTTAGGACACTTAGGTTAAAATATAAATGTATAAAATATTTGAGAAACGTAATTATTTATTACAGCTCCAAAGAATCTAACAATATCTACAATCTATAGAACAATGCTGAATAAATTTATGCAGCCATAAAATGTGAGCATAAAACTGTCCTTACTTGTTGATTTACGACTACATTGTACGTATTCGTTATCAAATTGCGTCTATAGATTCAATATTCTATATAAAAGTTAGTTTATCTATCTATATATATAAAATCGAAAGGTCACTCACTCATTACGAAATCTCAGAAACTACAAGTGTTAGGAATCGCAAATTTTGCATAGGAGTTACTTATAGGCCGTAGGTGCTCGCTAAGACAGGAATTTGCGATATTCGATTTCTAAGGGGTTGTTTTTGGGGTCGAAAGTTTGTATGAAACTTACCGTTACTACAAATGCTAGGAGTCTCAAATTTTGCATAGACGTCAATAGGACGTAGTCATGGAGACAGAAATTAATAATAACATAGTTCACGCGGGTGAAACCGCGAGCGGGCCGCTAGTTCTATATAAAAGTAATTTCTATATAAAAGTATCAATTGCACTTTTGTAAGTAAAAGTTTTTTTTGGCTCATACTGTATCCTACACATATTAGTATAGGTAGAAGTTGAGTTTGGTAACGAGGCAAAATGCGAAGGTGAGTTTCGCCACTCAACACGCCATTCTCCCAGAATTCGACGGACAGTGGGGTACCGAAGAGTCTTATTAAGAACGCAATGATCATTTAACACTATGTTCCCAGATTCCTTGCTATATGCGGGTACAGCGTGAGGCAAAAAAAAACTCAAGTACTCTTCTAACGTAGTGAATTGCTAAAATTTTCAACTAAATAAAGTAGGCAACTTAGAGCAGCACGACCTCAAGCACACATTATGTTCCGGAACGTACTAACAAAATCCACTTAATTAAACTTTTGCGTCTAATTAAACTTGACCACGACATCCTTGTTTAATTCTAAGATCATTATTTTAAAAAACTTTTTTTTACTCTTTTCACTGCCATCAAATGTTATTTTAAGGAGTCCGTTGACCTACATTCTTGAAATGGCTACGGAACCTTCGGTAGGCAGTCTATACTCACAATCGACCGGTTTTTTAATTTCTTCTCATCTCTTTATCTTAAAATATATATAAAACTGGAATATTCAAATAATTCGCGAGTTCAATATTATAACTGGAACGTGACGTTTTTTTATATCCTTATTTTAACCATTACTGGAGCACGTATTTTCTCATTTTTTCCAGCTCTACATTTTATACCGGATTAGTTTAAAAGCACTCGCTATCTAGAACAGGGTAATACGAAAAAACCGTTCCCCTGAGCAGGGATCGAACCAACAACCGTCGTGTTTACATTAAAATAACTTAATTAAGAAGGCTTTTATGTAGGAACTAAATAAAGTAAGGAACTTATAAGAACGCGACCTCAAGCACACATTATGTTCCTGAACGTCGTAACAAAGACCACTTAACTATGCTTTTGCATCTAATTAAACGTGGCCTCTACTTGTTAGAGCCATTTTATTTATAGTTTTTGAGTTAATTGAATCTGTATGGTTTTTTATTGGTGTTATTGAAATTTCAGTACAATATGATTTCATTCACGTAGATTTTTGACACGAAACAATACTTCACGCTGTATCCCGCAAATAGCGGAGTAGGCAGAGGGAACCTAGCACTTAGATACTCTGTTTCCGTCCCTTTTTTAAAATTTTCGAGACTATGTGTTGAGTGGCAGAAGTCAACGCCGTTCTTTGTTTAATTAAAGTGGGTAAATGGAAAATAAAATACAATGTATAATTGAGTTCTGACCAACAAGTAATATCCCGAGTTCCCTATGGAAAAAGGTTGACCAAATGATGTCTCAATATTGTAAATGTTAAGAATTTTATTAGTAATTTACTCTTAAAAATGGTATGTTCATGTAAAAGAGTTTGTATTTATTTATTAAAAAAAAGGAAAAAATATAATTTAAGGATAATAAAAATGGAGTCGGCCTCGTGAACTATATAATTGTAAGTAAACGCCAAGAACAGCTTATAAAAGTTTACAAACTTAAATTTGAGAACAATAGAGAAAAAATAAACAAGAAAAGATACCAGCATCTTTACATCTTTTAGTTTCAGAGAAATTTGTAGACACACTTACAAACATATTATCCAATATCAACAATATAACATATATACATGTTAAACAACCTGATATTCTGAAGTCGGGTCACCTTATGTTGACCTATAACTACGGCGTTGTTGAAGGCTGCTACAAAATTAAACTAATTATTTCTCCGTAAATACTCTATGTTCCTTCCTTATATTTCACTGACAAGATAAATAGTGGGAAATGTAACGAATGATGCCGAAGCTGAAGATTAGTGACTGTTATTAACTAAATAGTCTATTGCAGTAGTACTAGTCTATTGGAGATTTATATATTAAATCGATTAATATTATATTTGATTTTAGAGTTATAATTAATATGAATATTTTAAAGTTATAATTAATATATTTTGAACATTACTAGTGGGTCCGTGTGGGACTCCGCCCGCTTGAAATAGAAATATTAATAAAGAAATTGAAAACTAAAGATTCCGTCAATTCAGTAAAACAGTGTATAAAATAAC
This sequence comes from Heliconius melpomene melpomene, assembly GCA_000313835.2. Classification (NCBI taxonomy): domain Eukaryota; kingdom Metazoa; phylum Arthropoda; class Insecta; order Lepidoptera; family Nymphalidae; genus Heliconius; species Heliconius melpomene. The sequence continues at coordinate 159,333 of HE671248.1, forward strand.
TGTTACAACAATTAGCAAATTTGTCGAACTAAATTCTTTAAATTGACATAACTTGTTTATTTATAAACGATTGTAATAAACCCTATAGGTTTTTATAAGCTTGCCCGAATCCAATTGTGAAAACCGCATCTAAATCGGTTAAGTCTATTCTGAGATTAGCGATAACAAACACACAGACAAACGGACAAACAGATAAAAATTTTAAAAAACATTGTTTCGGGTTCTATTAGGCTAACCAAGGTTCCCAATAATATTTTTTTTACAAATATCTTCCAAGTACAGACACCGAATCTCTTAAGATTTTATTATAAGTATAGATTATGCTGAAAATTATACAAAATGTTATATTCAACAAAATTACAACCAAATAAACCATGAATAATTTTACTGACGATAAGTCTAAAGATTACTTTTTGACTTCTGATTGATCTCCGTTTCATTAGAGATAGGATTGATGGTATTAAAACGGAATGTCCTTAGAGATTACAATCTTATTAACAAATACTGTAACTTCAAGAAATGTCTAGCTTTTTGTTCTAAAAAGGTTAGACGTGGTTAAGATAATTAAATTTTGAGGCCATTGGCCTATACAATAATAATAGCGACCCGGTGTCGGCTTCGCCAGCTTATACTACACAATTATTTATTTTTTCATCTGAATTACTTCTGGAACTTCTGGAACTCAACGCCACGCTTTCTCTTGTTACCAGAGCGTGAAAATTAAATATTACATATTTTATTCTCCAAGTGGGAAACAAACCAGCCTCTCTATCTCTGCGGCGTGTACGTGTTTTATAAAAAAGAAAAAGAAACAAGACAGCTCAATTTAAGCGGCGTGCAGACAAACTGCTTTCATTTTTGACACGTCAATCATTCAATTTCGTTAGAAAAATGTGGTGTGAACAAGGAAAATGTCATTGTTTGTACTGGAAATAATGAAACACATAAATATCTCTATATTCGATCTTTTTTTGTTTTTTATATCTTTAAGCAGGATCCCGCATATAGCATGGAAAAGGGAATCCGGGAACCTAGTGTTAAGAACTCTGTTCTTATTAAGACACTTCCGTTCCCCACTTTCCACCGAATTCCGGAGGCAATGCGTGTTGAGTGGCAGAACTCAACGCCGCGCTTTTGCCTCTTTACCAGAGCAAAGAAATGTAATTATTAAATATTTAATTTCCTCTAGTGAATCCACAATCCGAAGTTCATTAATACTTTACATTAGTCGGTGGTCACACGTGATCTACTACCACCACCACTTTCGATAACATTTGGTCAGTTGATACCACTATTATGTCAAACTACCGACAATAATTTCTTAGTTGCCTTGCATACTGTTCTACATTCTTGCAAAATGAGCTAACTGATGTCAAGAATGACGTCAAGAATATGACGAGATATTATTATTTTTTTATCTTTAACCCGCATACCTCGGCAACCTAACGTCTTATCGTTAGGTTAGACATTTCTTTCCAACGCACCGTCCAATGTTTAAGACATTACGTGGTCTGTGGCGGAATTCCACGCCGCGCTTTGTCTTGTTACTAGAGACTTATGGAAATCGAATCCACTGCGGTCGTGCTTACAATCAATCCCTATCCTATAGTGCCGGGACGACAGTTACAATTAATAATCAATTGCACTAGAAATATCGTAGCAATTTAACACAAAAATACATACATTTGTTAAAAATACGTTTGAAATAAATAATAGATATTTCAAAAGCAAAAATTCTAAAACCTATATACATATAGAGGTATAAAAAAATGAAAAAATATTATTTCTGATGCGTACAGCGTAACGAGGCGAAAAGTTGGCGCCACTCGTGTGAAATGGAACTTTGTATGCCGTGAAATAAAATTATTTAGATTTTTTGAAAAATATCTAGATATTATTTAAATTTTCTATCTCTGAATGTTGCATAGAGTTTTGCTTTATAAAAGCTCTTGTAAATAATATTTTATTATGATTCGATTTGTGTGAATGTTTGTCTTTTTGTTAGCTTCTTGCTGTTCCCGCACAGCAGGGTAGGCGGAGATAACCTTAGAAATAGTGTTAAAACACTTCTGTTCCCACTTACCACTGAATTCTGGAGACATTGCTTGTTGAGTAGCGGTAACTTAATACCACGCTTTGCCTTATTATCAAAACGTGGAAATGAAAATATTGAATATTTCATTCCCCCAAGTGAGAATCGAACTGACTGCCGTTGTGCTTATAATCGTTCGCTTGTGCCTTAACAGCCTCTAACATGCAGATATAAAAATATTTAAAGTAAAAGATTAGAACCTTCACTCCTAGACAACATCCACTTACCAGTTAACCAAATCCCTTAATTATTCACCATCTCGAACAGAATATTAAACAATAAAACATTTCCATGCAAGATATCAAATCCAATAACCAACTCTAGAGCGCGGCCTAAAATGGATTAGCAAACGTATTACGAATGTACATTTAATGTCATTATACAGCGTCGTGTCGGTTAATTGTTGCAGAACGAAAGTTACTTGCTAATTCTGCGTTTACTACGCTAGTAGTAAATAATTTAAATTTTTGATAAAATATTGTCTATATTATACCAGGGTAAAACTAAGATAGTTGCCTACCTTTTAAATAAGCCTCAAAAATTTCAAAAATATAAAATTTATTAGTGACGTTCGTACCGCAGGGGCAATAGCGTGGAAATGTAAAAGCGACAGGTTATGGGTTCTATTTCCACTCCAGAAATGAAATGTTAAATATTTTTATTTTCCTCGCTTTGGTAACTCTCACTTTCTCTCTCTCTCGCTCTCTTGACTTTTGGTATAGAGGAGCACTAAAAGAGGATTTCAGAGGAGAGATAAACTAAAATGGGGTCGCTCGCTATCTCATAATCACATTGGCCTGGAAATTAATAGTGAGACCTAGATCTTGAGCTATATTTAACAGTAGACAGATTTCTTGAAATTGTATTTTAATAGTAATAATAAAATGTATTTATATTTATAATTTTAATTCACTAATATTATATTTAAGAGTTTTTTTTCTACATCTTACACTGTCACTTAAAAGAGTTATTTGAAACCAAATTTTGTTGCTTATTCTATGAGACATACTCAAAATAAATTTAGCTTATTATATATATCAGGTATATTTTAAAATATATACATATTAAGCTAAGTTCTCAATGCTTTTTCAGCTTCAAGCGCGTCATGAAAACCTCCTTTTGTTGTTGTTGCTGCCAGCGATCGACTGAGGAAATGAAAGTAATTAATTTCTGCACGTGGGAATCGAATCTACAACCGTCACATTTACAGTAACACGAAAAAACATACATACGCAAATTTAAAAAAAATATCCATACATCAGGTAAAAAAAACACAATTCTCAGCTAAACCAAGTTAGACAGGCTTACAGAACTCAATACAAAGTTATATTAGAAATATCAAGCGGCCGTATTATCTTGATGTTCCACTTGCTTCGGTAACTCGATACCGGCACAGACAGATATTGTTATAAGTTGCAAACTAATACAAACTAATAAGTGACTGACTTCGATAGCCCAAATGTTGTAATCTATCAATTATTTGCAGTTATAGAGGCAGTCGTGGTGTAGTGGGAACAACTGACTGTAAACATGTCAAGGGTTCAATTACCGATTGGGAAGTGGGAAAATAGGAATTGTATACATGTTCTAGTTCTTGTAAGAAAACAAATCACTGCACTCACTTATACCAAGGTAGACAGAAGAATTCCATTTTGTTATTCATTCTGTTTCTTGAAATATTTTTTTTGTTTTTTAGATAATAACATTTTAAATCTCAGTTATACCTTACTATAGACATTCTAATATATAATAACAGCGCCACAATGCCTTACGTTACAATTTCAACTCGTTCCCCAATTTTCCCAATAAATCATCAAATTTCAAAATTTTCCTCCCAATTGAGTAACGCAAACAACTTAAGCTCGTACCAATTAGTTCGAGACAGTGTAAAATATTAAGCTTTATCGGGAACCCGATGAATCATCGCGTGTCAGTACTTTGGCCAATAGCCAGATATATGAGACGTGGAAAGAAAACTTGTGAAAAATTACACTTTTTAGTGAAATCGTAAATTTATATTACAAATGCAGATTTCCGTTTGTTTTTCCCAACTTACAATATCACGACACTAAAAAAGGGTGGTATATCGGAAACGAAGTGCCTTAACACTAAGTTTCCCCCTTCTGCCAAGTCCTGGATCTGCTCTTTTGTCAATTAGATAAATATAAAATCAGTCAAGTGTTCGAGACAGACTCACCCGCCGAGGATTCCGTACCAACTTCGAGATTGGTCAACGCGAAGTACAATTGTTAAATGTTGAGAAATATAAGTTTGCGGCCATATGAATTCATTTTGCATGAAATTTACTTAAAATCGGTAAATTTAAATTTGCGAATACAGACACTCATTTTCTAAAAAATCAAGTACTGATCTTTTCCTGTTATATTCCTATAAATTTCAATTTATTTTTACTTTTTTTGTTTTGCCTAATTTCATAGTTGTAGGTCCGCGTTTTGTATAAAATACGACAAAACCGATAAAAGCTTAGTTAATATTAGTTATAATTTAATTTTGTGCTCCAAGAAACGATAGACCTGGATAATTGATATTAAATTTATCTTGAAACTTTTACGCAATCCTTAGGAAAATAGATGGATAGACAGGTGACAGACGGACAACAAAATTGTAATCTTATAAGGGTTTCGTTTTGTTCTTTTGAGATACGGAATTCTAACAACTGGCTTTTAAAAATATTCTTAATTCTAATGATAATAATAGTACAACACGTTTTATAGTTTAATTTTATTCAATACAACTAACAGTTAAAACGTGCAAAAGTTAATGAAAAAGGTTTATAGAATTTTTAATTAGCTATCTAAATGATTAAAGGTAATTTATGTACTTGTAAATATAAGAAGAATAGAAATTGCCTTCATTACGCCTTTATTTGTTTATGTAAGTCTCAAAGATCTTGACTAAAATATTTTTTTTAACAAAAACTTATTATAATATGTATAAATCCGATATATAACTCACTAAGTAGACAAGGCAACACGTTAAAACTAGTCTCTCACATGGGAAACAAAATCTGAGATAACATAACATTGTTTATGATTACCTTTCATACACGCCAGGTATCGGATACGGGCAAAAGCTCCCGAGGGCGGAATACAGGTGAAATATTCCTCTATAACAAAGCCTTGTGGCTTAAGTGTGCCTTAAATTATACATATTATTATCGTTTTTATATTATTTTGTAGGTATGAAAGAAATCGGCCAATTTCGAGTCAGACTCTCACATCGAGGGTTCTGTATCAATTTCAGGATTGTGTCATGACGAAAGGAGTAGAAACTTTGAAGCTATCTTGACACCTGATTCGTAATCGGATAATAAATTATTTTCATTATTCTTCTTCCCTCTAGAAGAGAAATCGTGGCGTTGAGTATCGCCACTAACCACGCAGTCTCGAAAATTAGACGGAAATTAGTGTACGGAGTGACTTGACACTGGGTGTCCTTTGCGTATCTTCCTATAAATGAAACACCGCCTGAAGCTATACAAAAGAAGATTCTTGCAGTTACCTTAAAGATTTATTTAAATTTATATTACATTTTTAAATACATTTTACATTTAAATGTAGACTGTAAGGCGAATTAGGAAGCAAATATTTAATTCTATTAAACCCTCATTGGTAGTCAAGCCTACGTTAATCAGTTGGTACGTAATTCTGGGTACTAATAGTGATGAAGAACCGATCTCTTGCACGATTTAAATAATTGTAAGTTAAATTAAAAATTGTTTGGGTTGCTACTTGAATATTATTATTAGATTTTTTTGTGCTTACACAAAATAACCACGCAACGCCTAGAGAATTCTAAAACCTTGAAACTCAAGACTGGGCAATCTTGAGTTCAGTACTCTACAAGCAATGTCTTGAAAATTCAAGGGGAAATGGTGAAATGTCATGACTTAGAGAGCGGGATACAACGTGGAGCTGATGCTGAACTTAATCTCCCGCTATGTCCTTGTAAAAGAATGAAGAAAAGAAAAAAAATAATTCCTCCGAATGCAAATCGCGCTCACAAATTAGTTATTACATTTAATTATACACAATCTACTTATGTAGATGTATTTTTTAATTTCACACTATATCCACACATTATAGGATAAGCAGAAAACCTAGTGACAAGACACTCTGTCCCCTACTTTTCGCCGAATTCTGGTGTCGCATTTTGCCTCTTTACCAGACAGCATATTAAACATTTCATTCCCTCGTGTGGAAACCGAACCCATAACCGTCACATATACAGTTGAACATTTGTGCCGCTACGGCATGACATCCTCTACATAAATAATGAACTAATATAATTCAAAGCAAACATAACCTAAACTTACAAACTGAACACACCGTAAGCCGCGTGCTAATACAAGCGCGGTCTCATCCTCTGTCAAGTCACCCCCCCTAATAACATTAACTAATTTGACAACTACCTCTCGAATATGACCTTCTATTTATTGTAATACAGGTAGATGACTCGACAAAATGTACACGGGAAAGGAAATAATATAATTTAATATATTATGAGATAGCGCTTGTATTTATAGATAACTGTACTTAAACTTTAGAGGTTAGTCGGGACGTAGAAGTGCCAGCGTGTGACTATAAGCGCGGTAATTGCGGGTTCGATTTCTACTCGCGGAAATGAAATATTTTATATTTTCATTACACATTTCATTTTCAACTCACGACCGTCGCGTCAGATACAGATCTGGGCCCCATTGGAATCAATATTGTTTAATAATTTCTTTAAAACATCCTAATGTTTTTCAAATTGCAAATAAATGGTCTGCAAAATGAGAAAATTCCTGGCTTAAGTAAGCAAATGGATGCCTGAAGTTGACGTATTGAGGGTATGTGCAATCAATTTCGTTACTTGCATATTTTACGGTGCCCTATGAATTTAGGATCGTATCGTATTCTCGAAGAAAATAATATTCATAATCATTAGAAAAAAATTATAATATGATTAAAATATCTTCGAGAAATGGATATTTTTACATACAAAAAAACTGGAGCAGTCTTTTCTGAAGAAATTAAAATTTATGACTTAGAATTTTTTAATTAAAATGTTAATATTTAAAATAAAATTACCATCATTAATCTGATTTTCAGATCTACAGACACTACGAGTGAGAATATAATTGTTACTTGGATATACATGTTTTATTTAATATTCAAATATATTTTTTTATAGATAAAGCGCGTCGTTTAGTTCCGCTATTTAACACGCAATGCTTCCAGAATTCGCCAGAAAATGGGAAACGGAATGTCTTAACAATAGGTTCCCTTTGCTTACCCTATTCTGTGTGGGATACAGCATGACGCTAAAAAAATGTTAAACATATGGAAATTAAGCGAATATTCTCTAGTTAGTAAGCTGTTAAGGCTATTTCACTTTAATAGTTTCGATGTAAACCTGCTTTCGATGTGCCCTGCGGTCAGAGTTACCTCAAGCACTTAGAATGTGTGATGGCGTCATACACAGCTCCAAGTAATTTCTGTGAGATAATGCGGGCGAAGTCGCCAACAAATGCTAATATTATATTTACAAAATACTTTTTTAACCCTAGCCAAGTGCGAGTCGGAGTCGCGAACGTAGGATTCCGTCCGATTCCGATTCTGTAAAAACGGCAAAAATCACGTTTATATAGTTTAGTTATAGTATGGTAGCCTCTTTAAATATTAATTTTATTATTTTGTATTTTTGTCATAGCGGCATCAGAAATACATCATCTCTGAAAGTTTAATTGTCTTACTATGATGGTTCATGAGATACAGCCTGATGACAGACAGACAGATAAACCGACAGCAAAATCTAATATACAATACATAATATTTCGTAAAAATATCGTTCGCTTCGGTATTTATTACTTTTATTTGTGAAAAAGGCATTTTATTGAGAGGACTAAAGTGTTCTTAATTAAAATGAACGGCACGTTCATTAAACTCGGTGGAAGCGCTTCTCGCGTGCTATAAAAATATAAATATTAACTTACTTGAAACTATTGTGGCTCAGTAGTAAGGTTTTTAAATATTTACGATAGTGTGAACTTTGACTTTGTATTAACACCAGGTTCTCATGTTTCCTTTGCCTACTCTGCTATGTGCAGGATACAGTGAGATAGATAGAGAAAACGAATTGTTTTTTATTATTGTTTTTCTGGTTATAGCGACAACTGAAAAATATCTGAGAAAATTTCAACAGTCTTACTATCACGGTTTATGAGATACACTCTGGTAACAGACCAGACGGATAGGCAGCGGAGTCTTAGCAATAAGGTCCCGTAGAGTTGACGCTCTAGGTACGGAACTCTAAAAAATATAAATAAATATCATAGAGTAAAGGTATGGTTAAAACTTTATATCTCTATAGTCCATCCAATAACGTAAACGGAATTAACTCAGATATGCGTATATAAATGCGTTCTACAATTTTCTTTCAACTCTGGAATACCAACCGATTAATTTTGATTTATATGAAAATAACTTGAAATTATTCGAACAGTAACGCTAACTTGTGTTAAATCAGTAGGAACAAAGGAATGATTTTATTTATATTTAAATAGTGTTTTCAGCTATGTATTAAGTTTTTCAGTATTTTTTGTTACAAATCAAAGTGCAGCGTTAAGTTCCATTAAACAACATAATTTCTTAAAAATGTGCGTAAAGTGGCCTCTACTGTGAATGTCAATGCGACAAGTTGTGAGTTCAATATGCGGGATACGGCGTGAAACTGAAAAAAAAAGAAAAAACATTTCCTTTTAAAATAAAATATTACAACAGGTAATTATGAACGTGACTTACAAACGTAGAGCATTGTGGGAACCGTAATTAGCCCTTTAAAAACATTCTCTTTAAGAATCCTGCGAACAAGGAAATGAAAGTTCTTTGAAAAACAAACAAATGTTTGAATTACGTTTTAAAATTCATATAGGTATATATTTTAAATAATGTATTATTTATAATTATTTCATATTTATATTTTATCTTCATCACAGCAGGGTAGGCATAGTATATTAGGAACTTGGTGTTTAGACACTCCGTTCCCATTAAGACACTTCCATTGTCCACTGTTCGCTGATTTCTTGAGGCAGATCCGCCTAAATTCATATAGACTTAACTAAAATTAATTTCCAGATAAAAAATTACAACCCATAAAATGATATGCTTTATAGATCCCTAATAACTTGTCGAAACTTATAACAGGGGAGGGAAAAGTTCTTCAAATTATCGTCAGGGAAACTTTTTTTCATCGTTTTTTTGGAGCAGACGTAAAAGTTAGATAAAGTAATTTACGTTTGAAGTGTTTTTAACATAATTTTATTTTAAAAATATATTAAAAGCAATAAATTATGCTGTAACAGTTTTCTTATGGCCATTATTTTTCTTTTTTTTAAAAGTTGAGTTTAGCTAAGAATGTTTAAAGTGGAATTGACTTGTTAGATAACAAATTTAAAATGAGAAATGAATATTAATTGTAGTTTTCTGTATCTTATTTGACAATTATTTCTCGTTCTTCACGCTATGTTAACAGAACGTGAAACTTAAAAGAAAAGAGGCCAGTCGTGGCGCAGGGCACAAGCGTGTTATTGTAAAGGAGACAGGTTGTAGATTCGATTCCCACTCGAGGAAACGAAATATTTAAATTTCATTGCTCGGGTAATGAGGCAAAGCGCGGCGTTAAGTTCCGCTACTTAACACGAAATGCCTGTCTGATACAAACAGAATTCTGGGTATAGTGGGCCTAATGAAGTGAGGAAGTGTCTCATTGAAAACTAGGTTCCCAGGCTTTCTTTGCTTCTGAGTAGGAATCTCTATATTTATAACATTTACTTTCTCCAGCCTAGTTGGGTAATAGAATAAAACTATCTCACAAATGCACTCACATAAATATTGTTCATTAGTGTTGTTTGTGGGGGAACAGTTTCGTTAATCTGAAGCTGAAAGTACTGGAACATTTGGATGTGAGCCAAAACGTCACCTATCTTTACTATTAGATACGAAGTTAGGTTCTTGAACTGGTTTATTTATATATATTTAGATATAAATAAATGTTTGACCTTTATAAGGTCAGTCGTAAGTGCAGGAGCACAAGCGTAAGACTGTAAACGCGACAGGTTGCGGGTTCGATTGCCACTCGAGGAAATTAAATATTTAATATTTTAATTTCCTTGCTCTGGTAACGAGTCAAAATGCGGTGCTGAATTCCACATTGTCTTAAAAGTCATCAAAATGGGCGGGACGGACGTAAGGTTCTTACTGACTTTTCATAAATATACAGGAGATGCGGTAAGAAAAATAAGATGATTATTTTTTTGTAACTGTATGTAGAGACCGGGACTGTAGAGACAGGGATACAGCGTGTATATAGACAGGCAGGTGCCTTTCCTCATCACCAGACCTTATTTCATTCCTTCGTTTAGGGACCGAACCCGTAACCGCGTCCATAACCTTAGAGCATTTTCAATTCAAGCAATTCTTAACTTTAAAACTTAAAGTATAGTATAAAAGACAAAAAACCTCATTTATAATACTTTTTATATATAGAAAAGAAAATATAATGTAGATGACTTTTACTTAACATAACTTTCAAATTAATTATTTATTACATTTATTACAATATTTTACCTTATATTTAACGAGGACAGTCTCTCAAATTGAACGTCGCGCGTCGTAGCGCTCTTAACTCAGAAAGTAATTAGATTGACCTACAGCCTGATAGAATCCAGTCTAGATATAAATCTTTAGCTTTATTAAAGACAGGAAATTGTCGCTGACTTATACGAATATTTTAATGTTTTTGGTAATGAGGCAAAGCCTGGTGTGGAATTCCGCCACTCGACAGAGGCCACAGAAATTTGTTGGAAAGTGGGGAACGCAGCACCTTAATACGAGGTTCCTGTATTCCCTCCGTCAATCCTTCTATGTGCATATGGATAAAGTGTTAAGCTTAAAAAATTATATACAGAAGATTGACTGAGAATAAGAAAAACTGACTGTAAATGTTTAAATTACTGTAAATTTATAAAATGTTAATAAATTGATCCCCTAAATGGCAGTCGAATCCACAACTATACAAAATATAGTATGTATATAATAATAATATTATTTATTTGGATATTGTGGAATAACAATTGATGACGATAGTTGTTAGTTCGATTCTCACTTGGAGAACTTTCGGAATCTTAACACTAGGCACCCATTGCCTACCCTGCCATGCAGTATACAGCATGTTACCCTGGCGTATTTCTCCTCTGTTATACGGTATATTTCACCCCAATTCCTTCCAACAAAGCTGTGTAAGAACGCCCTACATAATACAACAGATACGTTATTCATATTTCTATATGTGAAGCGATGTCAGCGGTACGTGAGCTCGTTCTAACAAATTGTGTTCTACCAAATAAAATTTGCCTCAAAAACACTTTAACATAATATCAATTCTCATATAACATTAATATATTCATATACATATAATAAATTCACAGTTATATTTGTTGGTTGTACAAGTTTATGCTTAAATTAACGTTTACCTTGAGTTTCTCCTTGATTATAATATAACCTATCCTGCCTGATATATGGAACCTGCTTTGATATATGGAATATTCTATTAATAATATTTTTTTATATAAAACTAGCGACCCTATTGCGGCTTCGCCCGCTTTTACTACTGGATTATTCATATAATGTATGTTTGCAAAGCACCTAAGATAATGTGAAAATTAATTAAACCCTAATGCAACCCGCATTTTCGTAGTTTCAATAAGAATTTTTTCAATTGTTTTACACAGCAAGGATTTTTTAGTAGGTACCGTAATTTTAAATCTGTGCTACTAATCTTTTCAAGTAGTTATTAAAATATATTTAAATTACTATTTTTAGATAGTTAAATGACATTAAATAATACATTCAACTCGAATTATCCAATACGTGCAAACGCATCTAAATCTTCGTTGCTATAAAGGCAGGCGGGTTTTTTTTTTCGAGCTTGTGGTTAATGCTGAAGAGGGTATTCTGTCCCTGATGAAAAGCAAGCACTACGTGGCTGCCTGTGACGAAAATTAAATAGAATGCATCGGCCGGGAATTGAACCCGGGGTGCCCGCGTGGCAGGCGAGCATTCTACCACTGAACCACCGATGCGTGTAAGGCAGGCGGGCGCTTCGGACTCGCTTGTATAAGCATAACGTCGCGAGGCGCGTTTCGCAGCAAGGATTTTTTGATATTGTAACAACTTCTAAAGTACTTATTAAATTGAAAAACAGAAAAGACAGTTTTGATCTACATTAAATGGCCAGCGTAACTAATATACTTATTTATATGCTGAGAGTAAGGGATAAGTGAAACTTGACTCGATACAGTTGATGTGTGAACGGCGTGATGTGTCAATAATTAAATGCGTTTTTCTCTAAAACTATTCGCAATTTCGAAATAGTTTAAAAAGCAAATTTTATCTTCGTTTAACGTAGAAATTTAATAAAGTATTTTAAAGGATAAGGATTAATACCATTATGGAGAAATATCCCTCACAATAAAAAATATATTGAAATTACTATTTTTAAACAGAAATATGATCACTACACATTATTCTTAAAAGATACGAATATGCCATCGCGGACTTTTTTGTAGATCTTATTAAGAGGAACAATACTCCAGTACATTATTTTCATGTAGTACTTACCATTAGAGCAGCGCATGCGCGAAAGTGTCTCAACGGGTAGAACTTTATACACATTTATCGTATTTATGTTAATTTACATAAGAATGTACAAATAATAAACTATATATAAACCTTCTCTGAGAAATACTCGACCTAATGGTAAAAACTGCATAAAAATCCGTTGGGTGGTTTAGAAGAAGAAGAGTTAGAAAGTTCAGACAGACACGAAAAGCGACTTTGTTTTATAAGATATAGGATAATAATTTCTGAGACTAGCGCGTCCAAGAAAACAAGCATAAGCTATATTAAGTTCTGACAGTTGTCATCCAATACCTGGAATTCGAGAGGTAAATGGACAACTGAATGACTTAACGCTAAGTTCATGAAAATGACATGTTGCACTCCAGCAGCATTCATTGGTGTGCGGATGACACAATAACAAATACCCTTAACAATGGCTGGGTTAACAACTTTTGCGATGGGGTTGAAGAATGAAGAATATAACTTACGTCTGGGATTGAGTCCACCTAAGAGCAGGTCTCGGAGTGAAGTGGATGTAACTTTGTCGAATTTAACCCTGCAAAGACGTAAGCCGCCCTTCAGTATTTAAATGCTATATCTAAATTAATTGGCATTTCCCTTTCTATAGTAGCAATATTGAGATTCTTGGGGTCGAATAATGGAATAAAGTCCAGCCCAAGGGTGTAAAAACTTGTTTGGAGAGTAAATCCAAGTTTGGTTAAATAAATTGGGGTATGGAACAGGGCGAAACAGTATTTTATATCAGAACATCGACTTATGCTTTATAACGCTCGCGCGGAGGAGGTGGGAGAAAGAGAATAGCCAAAAAAAAGTTATAATAAATATTTACATTATTTTGACTTCCTCGCACTGGTAGACTAAGACGGGCTCTGACTCCCGTCGTTCAACACACAATATCTTAAAAATTGGATTGGCCAACGGAGTGTCTCAACACTAGGTTCCTTCTGTCTTCCATACTTTATGCGGGATACAAAGTGAAGATAAAAAATATGTATACCGCTTTAACTAAAAAAACGATTTAAAACCAAACCAGTAATATCTGTAAAACAAGAGACAATGGGATATAATTACTTACGTGCCTTGAATCAGATGAGACAGCTTGCATTATTAGATAGCTTTTGTTAGAGCTATCTTTCCACTTGCGACATTTCTTGTCGCGGAGTTCTTTCGAGACATTACGTGTTAACGGAATTGAACGTGGTTTGTTTTTCTACCAGAGCGAGGAAATTAAAAATATTCATTCCTCCGAACGGGATCGAACTCATAAGAAGAAGAATTGAAGATGCTCGTATTAAATTCAATATTTCCATGTATTTCAAAGTGCTAACACAATCCCTAAGATATACAGTTTACACTCACACGTGTTTGAGGCTTTGCAAAACTTCAGTTCCAAAGTTCTAAAGTCTGGTCTGAATCTGGCATAATGCTAACAAAATTTCACTTTCGTCTTACTTTAAATAGGTACTTTAAAAAACAGCTTTATATTACTTAAATGATAGCATAGTACGCAGAGGAGACCTTGAGTTAGGATAATCAATGCCAAACTTCCCACTCAGTTCCAATACAGCGAATTACATGGAGGTTTTTAGCGCTATGCTTTGTCGTCTTGTATGAGCCAAGAAATGAAAATAATTCAATAGGGGTTTTGAATTATTTTCATTTCTTGGCTTGGCTTCATTTTTTTCTTATACGTCGACTATGTATCTATTACATACAATATTTGTATTTTACTATTTTCATTCATTATAATAATAAAAACACGTATTTTCCTCTTGCTTGCTTCATACGAAAAACCTCCGCGTACAAATACTAATAAAAACAAAACTGTGTGAGCTCTTATTAAAGTTTCGTAAATTACAAGTACAATACATGTAAATAATAGTAAAAATGAACATATAAATACGTATAGCCTCCGTGGTGCAATGAGTCAGCATGTAAACGTGACGGTGTTAGGTTGGATTCCCATTCGAAGATATGAAATACTTATATCTCGAGAATTGGAGGAAAAGAAGTGTGGTGCTTGTAACAGATTGTCTTAACACTGGATTTCTAGGTTCCTCAGCCTATCCTGCTATTTGCGGGATATAATGTGAAGTTCCAAAAAAAAAAATACCCCAACGTACTATAAATTTACTTCCCGATTAGAACTTACAATCCTCGTTTAATAATATACGTTTCAAGAAATCATTATATTTAGTGAATATTTGCTAGGTAAACTAAATAGAGCAAAATTGGAACACGCATAATTTGAGCCTACAATTATGCTTTGATCATCATAGATTCTATACACATATGTTACAAACGTTTACGTAAATATTAATTTAAATATGAGTGGTTTAATTCTTATACATATAAAGATCGAAAGCCAGACACAGCGGCGTTTGACTATAACCGCAACGGTAGTGGGTTCGATTTCCACTCGACGAAATGATATATTTTCAATTTCTCGCTCGTAAATTTGTCAAAAAGTGGAGATGGGAGTGTCTTAATTCTAATATTAAATTCTATAAGTAAATAAATCGTGTTTTTTTAATCTAAAAAACTAAGTGTTTCAACGAATAAACGTCGGTATAATGTTTCTCCTATTCCCTTTATAAACCATAAATAGTGGACATTTTACAGAAAATGTCACTAGCAATATAATAAAATGGCTGAGTCAGTAATACCGTAGGAATGGACACAAAACAGGAAGGTAGAAGAGAAACCGGAAGTAACAACGTCATGTTCTGTTGGGTCGAACCTATAATGTACTAGTATTTTGTTTTAACTGATTTTTATTCATTATTTAAAGCGCGGCGTTAAGTTACGTCATTCAATAAGCAATGTTTGGAATTTTCGCGACTACTGAAGAGTAAAGTGTTTCGACACTAGGTACTCTTGACCATGTTAGAACTTAAAGCTAAGCTAAGCTAAGCGAAGCAACTTTCATATAGTCATATACAGTTGAGATTTCAGGTGAGGGGTCGAAAGTTCAATATAAACTTGATTTAGTCTCATGATGTATTCCACACATAGCAGGGTAGGCAGAGGGAACCTGAGAACCTTATAAGAAATTCTGTTCCCTTTAAGAAACTAACGTTTGCTGCTTTCTGCTGAATTCTGGAGGCATTGGGTGTTGAGTGGCGGAACTCAACGCCGCGCTTTACTCTTAAATATTGAATATTATATTTTCTCAGGTGAGAATCGAAACCACGATCTATGGTGTCGCTTATGCCACTACTGGCAGAATGTATTATACATCCATGTGAAAATAATATTCGCTTTATGTTAGAAACGTTTCCCCCGTCACATTAGACAGGTGATTTTAGACACGCGACACTTATGTTAGACAGTTATATCAAACTTTATAATATTATTACTAAGGACCTTCACCCTTCCTTCATATATTAAATCCTGCTAGCTTTTAAATATATTATTTTGCTATAGCCTGACAAAAACCATATTTAATTATTAGAGGTATCCGTGGACAATTGTACAGAATGCATATTTTAGATACATATAGAGGAGTGCCCCTTCACTCAGCACTTCAGCTCGTTCATAAGTGTCATTTACGTTTGTTCTTTAGTTTGTTGTTCTATGACACATAGTGACATCGAACTCTACGTATTGGATATTATACACACGACTGTACATAAGGGAGGGTCGATTTTCAATTTTTCTTGTTGAGTGACGGAATTGAACGCTGCACATCGTTTTGTTACTAATTAGCGCGAAAATTAAAAATACATCATTCTCGAGTGAAAATCGAACCTACAATCATGACTATAAGAGTCACACGCTGCAAGGAACAGCTCAAGTAACTTTCAGGTAACTTTTTTTAATAGCTTATAACTAAACTATTATAAGATTATTCATTACACCACCACGTGTACACAAGAGCCCATAAAGCTCACACCTCACATTTAAATACATAATTACAGTCATTATTTACACAAATATCACTTTGATTCTCGTAAATTCAACATTTCACACTGAGTGTTGTTCGTGTTTAGATTTTAATGGTTTATTACCTACAATAGTGTCAACATGTTTGAAGAAAATGTTTATATAAGGCCGTCGTGGTGCAGGGTCGATTCTTACTGGTAGGTAACCTGATAAGCGCGGCGTTAAGTTCCGTATTAATATTGGGTTCCCACTATCAACCCTGCTATAAGCGGGACACTCCGTTGTCCACACACCACCCAATATTAGTATAATTATAAATGTTTGCTTCACACAAAATAGAGAATAGAGATATGTGTCGCCTTTATTACACGTAAGAAGGAAAAAGAAAGTGAATTTATTTATTTACAGAACGCTAAGCATTCTCTCCACTTCAAATTTACTCATGCGTTACAGTCGATAGTGATAGTTGAAAGGCATTTTACCTTGAAATATTGTAGACGTTCTCTAGTACTATAAAGCTTTAGGATTTAGCTTTATATTAATCTGGTCTAGCTCGAAATATGAATATAAAAATCAGGTTCACGCTGTATCCCGCGCACAGCAGGGTAGAGAGAACCTAGTGTTAAGACACTCCATTCCTCTCATAACTTTTAAGTTATGAGAGGAAGACCTCTTAAGAAAAATAGTGTAAACAGACTTAAAGATGGACTAAAAAAGGATTTACCAAATTTGCTATATTTCTCTAGCATCGACTCCATCAACATTTCTTATACTATTTAATATTAATATATTCAACATCTACACAGCTCCAGCTACACAATTGGTGCCGCTTTGATAAATTACAAAGACTGATTTCCCGCGAGGGCGGTGTCACGCGGATGTCACACGAATTATAACCTGTCACCGAGATTGATTCTATTATACTAGTACTGCTTACATTACATGTTTGTAGGAAGACTCAAAATTCACTTTTTTATTGACTTCATAAAAGGAGTCGCTATTTTTGGTACATTGCATGTTGATAGGCGTAACTCAACGCTGCATTTTGCCTAGATGCCAGTGCTAAGAAATGTAAGAATCGAACCTACAAACATCACGTTTATATTAGCGCGCTTTTCCCTTGTTCCCTTATAGCTTAAAATTGTCTAAAATATCTGAATATGACAGACGTGACGCAAGAGTATAAATGTGTGACTGCAAACGTGACAGGTTGTGGGTTCGATTCCCCCTGAATGAAATGAAATATTGAATATTTTCATTTTTCCGCTCTGGTAAATTGATTTCCGCCACTCAATACAATACCCATACGCTTACTTACTTATTACTAAGTTCTCGGGTTCCCTCAGTCTACCGTGCTATGCGGGATACAGCGTGAAACAAAAAAAAAAAATATCGCAACTAAACTAAGTTTTATGATAAATCTAAAATCAATATTTCTTATTCAGCAACTTTAAATCCTGACTTGTGGGTCCCTCGTGAGTTGCTCCGTCTACATCGAAAATGATCAATAGCAATGTAAAATCTATGAAATTTCATTTTAATAATTATATTTTATATTAGAACAACGCTATCTAGTGCTGATATAGTAAAATTCCTTATTAAAAAAATATATATCTTTGTACTTGACTGAATTTACACTTGGCTGAAAGGCGATGGTCGTGGGATCGATTCCTACTGAGACACTAATCACTCAATGTTTTGAAAATTGGGCGGAAAGTGAGGAAGGGAATATCTTAATTTAGGTATAAAAAGTGGCGGAACTCAACGCCGCGCTTTGCCATAACGAAAAAATGGAAATATAAATTCACAACCAGTGTTTACAGTTGCCCCTGCGCCACGACCAGCCCCAATATCTTATTTTAAGTACACAAAAAGTTAATTTTAAGTAAATAAGTTATATTTAAAACGGCCCGCCAGATCGCTCTCAAGTAACACTAATATGACATTAGATATTGTTGTCTATATCAACGAGCACTCGATAGTAACTATCGAATAGTTAATTTCAGCAGGCCGGCTAGGCCGTAAACTATCTGGAACGTCGCCAACGTGTCAATTCGTATAGAATACAATTGTAAATTGTTGAAACTGGAAATGAAAACTATATTATATAAATTGGATTTCAAAATTGAATTTTCTATGATTTCTGCTGTTTCCAGTGGTTTATATTATTCAATTGTACCTACGTTACAAAATAGAGGTTCTGCTTTGGCTTTATATATTAGGATCGAAATGAAATAATAATGATGCCTAATATTATTATTATATCATAGTAATTACAAAACAATGATATAGTATTTAAATATGCACGTGATTGTAGCGAGTTCCAATCTCATTTGAGGAAAAGTTGAAGTGATAAATTTTCTATTCCTAATCGGAAAAAGGAACTATCATATTTTATTCGTCTTTTTAGTCCGTTTCTCCTGCACTTGGCAGGGTAGGAAACTTAAATAGAGGGAACCTGTGAACCTATTTTTAAGACAATATGTTCCATTTAAAACACTTCGGATCTCCATTTTCTATTGAATTCTAGAGGCGTTTACAGCCGCACGCGTGTACCCTTGCACCACGACTGCCCTCATTCTTATCTCATAATTACTAGTTCCTACAATAAAAAAAATCACTCTTAAAAACAGTAAGACCCAACATAACAACTTGAAAAATAACCGCATTTTTTGCACACTCTAAATCTTGTTAAACACAGGTGTTTATTTACACAGTAAAAGGCTTTCGGGCGCATAGAATTAATAAGCGCGGTATTATACAGGGTGATCCCTCAAGGTAATGGCCTATAAAACCATTCCAAAATGCACCCACATCCATGAAAATGTATGTACGTTCCATAAACGAGTATTTAGGTTATAATCCTAAATAAAATACTGATCGTTGTATACTCGTACTTATGGGAAGGTAGTTTTATGTATTTTGCTTTTATAATAGAGTATATCGATAGAGAGTAGAGTTGTATCACTCCGCCTTTTTCACCAGAGCCAGGATATGGAAATATTAAATACTTCAAAAAAAAACCTACACATACGTACATACGAGTGTATCACTGAACTCACTACTGTTCACGACTAGACCTGCGGTTGACAGAAAGTCAGTGGACATATAGGCCATGCTCGAACGACTGCTACGCCATACATTCGTCCTAATGAAGCTTATATCCAACTTCAAAGCTGAGTTGCCATGAAATAGAATAGTTGATGCGTGAAGGTCTACTGTTTTGAGAATATTAAGTATTAATTTGTAATTTTTGTTAATAACTTAGGGATAGGACCATTATGGTGTAGTGTAAATGCGAGGGTTTGGGTTCAATTCTCAATCCAATTTTAAGACAACGAAGCGAGATAAATAAAATAATAAAATGAAACAACTCGTTTTCATTCTAGAGCAAGCAAACTGATTATCTACTAAATAAATATTATTTTAATAAATTTAGTCACGATTTTTTGCTTCATGCTGCTTTCCGCATTTAAAAAAAACTAATGCAATTTAAAAAAAAAAACCGAAAAACGAACCCATTTTCTAATTTCCCAATTTAAAATTGAATCTGAAATAAAATCGCTAACTGAACATAAAATGTTTTACAACAATACGTTATGTTATGTTTCTAATATCGGAATCACATAAACAGGTTCCCGCGAGTGAAATTAGGATGAAATATATTAATAGGCCTGTGAAGGGATATGAAGAGTTTCAGTAGCGAATAAGCGATGCAAGTAAGCTGGAAAATACTATATTATTAGGCATTCTTTCAGTTGTTGAAAGATTATCAAGTCAAGAGGAGAAGAGTGGCGGAACTCAACGCTGTACTTCCTCATTTTTCACGCTGCATCTCTAATACCAAGGTAAACAGGAACCTATGTCAAAAAACTTCGTTCTTCACGGACCGCCCAACTTTCAAGACATTTCGTGTTGAGTTGCGAAACCTAACGCCGCGCTTTATACCAGAACGGGTAAAACTAATATGAATAAATAAAAATCTTCAATGGATTCCAGCCCCTTATTGTGTTTACATCATTTTTTAATAAAGCACAGCGTTGGATTCGATAAATTAATACTCGATATTATATAATAGTGGAGAGCAGAGTGTTCTTACACTAGCTTTTATTCACTGGCCCTACATATCTTTTGAAGCATGAGTTTAAAAGGAACTTTCACTATTTTAATACATAGTTTCATGCAAAATTCGTGGGTAATATAAACATTACCACTCTACGGTCGCTTAAAAGACCGCGGACTATCCTATTTACATCTTTCCTATTGAATTTAAAAGGGTTACTATGGGATAAAAGTAACCGTAAACTTTAATGTACTGCGCGAATGAATGAATATCTTTCGGCGACACTAGCTTTGTCGTTTGACGTTGCTTGTTTTGTTTTAAAGAATTTATTTTGAAAAATTCTTTTTAGAAATTTGTTAATCCTATTTTTTTATGGTTCTCGAGTTAAGACTCGAGCTTTTATTTACTTTCACCTGTTCCGTTGTCGGTAATAAAATCTTGAAAGTTAAATTTGATATATAATTAGGAACATTCAACACCTTCTTTTCCTCTGACTATCACTCGCACTTCTTCGGACTCCGTTCCAAACTTTCTGCCGAACCACTAGATTTCCAGCTCTCCGCTATGTACGAGAAAAGCCGCGTTTCAGTCGCCATTTTTATTGTAAGAATAGATTATTAACTAATTAGATAAATTATTGCTGCGTTAAGTTACGCCTATCGTTCCTAAAGTAAAATGCAAAATATATATACACATATCATATACTCGTAGTTGACCTAAATATTACATCGTTCTAGCTATTTCTCAAATTTTATTGCAACTGACTGTAAAGTCAATATCGTATTGTTATTTGGTCTCCTAAATCAATGTTATTGCGCTACAAATAACAAATCTTATTTATTGTAAATAGCAAGTGGTAAATATACTACAAATTCGGTATAAAAATTTAATTTAAATAAAGATTTTTTTTAATAAATTGGCAAATTATGTAGATGCCCTTTTTTCCCCTATAATTTTTGTTATTTTGCTTTATAACATTTAACTTACTGTAATATGATATCTAAATGAGATTATGTTGATGAAGAATGTTTAATTAAAAGTGTTTTAACTGTTTTAACTAGATTCTTTCTACTATATGTGGAATAAAGCGTAAACCTAAAAATCAGTATTTAAACTATCTCAATTGCTACAAAATTTAATTCAATGGTTAAAACTAACAGAAGCTCGCTTTGCTTGTCAAACATCCGCTCGCTTCGCCCGTTGTAATGATAAAAATAAAAATAAAATTAAATTCAACTATGTGAATGTTCTTTATGAAAATTACCCTTATAAAATAACAAAGCTATTCATAGAAAATTTAAGTAAGTACACTCTTACTTAAATTGTCTATGAAAATATTTCTTCTTTCAACTTTTAAAATTGTATATAAATCTTAAATGTTAGTTAAGACGTTCATCCACTCCTATCACGTACACAATTACGACAGAATCTGCTGTTAAACGCTGAATTAGGGCAATGTATTATGTGAGAATGATTTACTCAGTCTCTGTTAATTAAAAAACAATAGCTTTTCGCTTTTTCTATACATCAGGGTAGGAGGATCCTATTGCTAAGAAACTATTTCTTCATTTGTCCTATAGCTTCATGCAGGCAGACGAAACCTGGACACCTAGTGTTAAGACCTGCCGTTATCTTTAAGTAAATTCTCCATTTCCCCACTTTCCGCCAGATTGCGTATTGAGGGGTTCCCCTGCGCCACGTATCGTATCGTATTAACCTTTAACTATGGACGTGGTTTTTTTATAACACAAATATGGACGTCGGGTCTGTCAGACCAGTGTATTTATTGGTCATATTCCGTCTGTTTTTTAAAGGAAGAAGACAATTTTATGTTTTAGTTTACATGAATAGCCTCTAATCAAACAAAATCAATATAAATAAAATCGCTTTTTATTAAACTTTACGCATCACAACGATTTAAGTAACTTAAAGTCACAATTTCAGTCTTTGGCCACATGGGATGACTCTTAAGAAAATAATACTATAAAAAAAGACAGATAATAAAATAAATATTTTTTTAACAAAATATAAAGTCTAACAAATAAAAAAATAAAGAAATTACATCTTATGTTATAAAATAAACATTTTGACAACACCTCAAGATAAGGAATTATTGAACATCGATACGATCGATTGTAGGCAAACAGGACGATTGCAGTCAACATAAGTATGTGTTGTCTTTCTATATATCTTATGGGGGCAAAGTATACATGTTTTTCAAGAACCCAAAACTATTTTTTTAGCTTCATGTTCAATAAATGATAGATCAGATCGCGAAACGCGAGTCAAAGTCATTCTCAATTCTTAGAGTAGTTTAGTATACGAAACGCGTCTTTTTATTTGATAAAGTGCTATTTTCTTTATAAAATGACGTCGTCCAAT
>HE671248.1:188577-210169 GCA_000313835.2 Heliconius melpomene melpomene
AACGCGTTTTTTCTCCAAAACTATTCGCAATTTCGAAATTGTGTGAAAAGCAAATTTTGTGTCACGCCGTTGACACTTCAGCTGTATCGACTCAAGTTTCACTTATCCCTTACTCTCAGCATATAAATAAGTACATTAGTTACGTTGGCCAGTTAATGTAGATCAAAACTGTCTTTTACTGTTTTTCATTTTAATAAGTACTTTAGAAGTTGTTACAATATCAAAAAATCCTTGCTGCGAAACGGCTCGCCACTCGCCATGCGTCCGCCGCGCCCGCCTGCCTTACACGCATCGGTGGTTCAGTGGTAGAATGCTCGCATGCCACGCGGGCGGCCCGGGTTCGATTCCCGGCCACTGCATTCTATTTAATTTTCCTCACAGGCAGCCACGTCGTGCTTGCTTTTCATCAGGGACAGAACACCCTCTTCAGCATTAATCACAAGCTCGAAAAAAAAAACCCGCCTGCCTCTATAGCAACGAAGACTTAGATGCGTTTGCACGTATTGGATAATCGGAGTTGAATGTATTACTTCAGCGCGATATACATATTTGGTTTCATATTTTTTGTAGTAGTCATTAGTAGGCAGGTTTTTGTTTATAATTTCTTCCGTTTAAAAATAGTAATTTAACTATCTAAAATTAGTCATTTAAATATATTTTAATAAGTACTTGAAAAGATTAGTAGCACAGATTTAAAATTACGGTACCTACTAAAAATCCTTGCTGTGTAAAACAATTGGAAAATCCTTATTGAAACTACGAAAATGCGGGTTGCATTAGGGTTTAATAAATTTTCATATTATTTTAAGTGCAAACATACATTATATGAATAATCCAGTATTAAAAGCGGGCGAAGCCGCAAGGGGGTCGCTAGTTCAATATAAAATGAAAAAGCAAAAACTATTTATAATATGAAATTAATTTATTAATAGTTAATTGGCAGTAACGCTAATTGACTTTTCAGATACGAACTAACCGGAAAGCGTTTATAAATCAAGCGCATTTATTTCAGAGTGGAATATTTTACATACAGATAATTTAATTCAAATGTACTCGTAAAATTTGAGGCCAGTCATGGGGCAGAGGCACAAACGTCCGTTTGTAAGCGCAACGTAGGGGGTACGATTCCCATTATTGACGATCAATTGATAGATATTTAATATTTTCATTTCCTCGTAAGAGGCAAAGCGCGGCGTTCAGTTCCGCCATTCAACACGTAAAAATGTTGATTGGTTATGCTGATATATACAAAAGCAGCTTTTTTCCGCCAAATTCAGCCGGCATTGCTTGGCGTGGAACTCATTTCTCATGCTACTCTTTGGATCTTTACCAGAGTCACGAAATTAAAATATTAAATTTAAAATTAATTTAACTTTTATGGGTCTGAGCATACGTGTATATAATAAAATTCCACAGTGTATTCTAGATTTGCCACTTCCAAAATTTAAAATATCAGTAAAAAAAATTCTAACAAGTAAAGCTTATTACACTGTTCAAGAATACTTAGAGGACAAACATGTATGGAATTAATGTCTATTAAATGTAATGCAGGATAGCTGCCAGCTAATGTAATAGATTGTACCATTGATTTTGAAAAGAGCAACTGTTGAGTTTCTTGCCGGCTCTTCTCAGCAGAACTGCCTTCCGGTGGTAGCTTTTTGTTCATATATTCATTCGACCATTCAAAAGTGCTTATTATAAGTTTATTTGAATAAAGAATATTTTGAATTTGAATTTTGAATTTAAATATTTCATTTCCCGAATGGAAATCGAACCAACCACCTATATCATTTACAATCACACGCTTCGTCTCTATTCTAATAATAATAATAATGACATGTTAATAAGAAGCTCCACTTAGAAGGTTATACGAAAGCTTTACGTACTCGAAGGTTACAAGATGAATTGCCCCGAATGTTTGACAAATGTTCGCCGCTATACGGCATTACGAGTTATTAATGAAAGTGGTATTATATTGTTTGGTGGATGAAAAATTAATTACGTAATTGTTTAACTTGTACAGTGTCTGATTGTAAATGGAATGGTCTTGGGTTCGATTCTCGCTCAGGACAGGTTTTAAAATTTTTAAAACATAAATACACATTTTGGAAAGAAAAATGTTTAATGAGTTAGGTACTTTATTTATTTATCTTTGGGTAGCAAAAGTTTTTTTTGCCTTCACATTGTATCACGCACTTAACTACTCCCTGCGCCACGACGATCTCGAAATATATGTATAAAAATCTTGCTACAGGTATATCTTGCTACAAGTTGTACCGTAGCATATAAGAATCCCAACGTAACGACTTGATAAGGAAGAACACTTGGACTGTTTCCAAGAAGCGTGGGTTCAAATCTCTCTACGTTATTTTTTATACGGATTATAAAATTCTTATTTATTTCATTTCCCAACTTTCTTAACACATTATATCCCTATAAATAAACTAAAAGTGGAGAATATTAAATCCAATGAGAATGGAACCTGTAACCATTGACTTTAAAGCCACACTGCCCTCGACTCACATTAATAGAAGAAACCGCAATAGCAATAATTCATGTTTGCTTCATACACCGCAGTGCGAATGCGTCGTAAATACTCGTTAGACCGACTACTTGTCACATTTGTTCTTTAAAAGTATTTACTTTGAAATATGATTATGTGTGCATCTTCTCATATAGTGGGTAGTTGTAGTTTTTACTTCATAAAACATTGTTTGAAACTGACGCTGTACAAGACCATGCTTTTATTTAATTACTAGCGGACGCGCGCAGCTACGCTTACTTATCTAGGGGTGAATTTTAATAAACCACGAAACATGTGTTCAATGAAATATTTTTAAGAGTCTAAAAGAGTCGGTGGCGATTTAAAGATTTTTCCATACAAACTTTCAATCCCTTGTTTGCACCCTTAGGGGGTGAATTCTGGAAAGCCATGAAACACATGTTCAATTAAATATTTTTAAGAGTCTAAATTTAAAATTTTATAGAAATCGATGGTGATTTAAGAATTTTTCCATACAAATTTTCAACCCTTAATTTGCACCCTTAGGGGAAGAATTCTAGAAAATCATGAAACATAGGTTCAATTAAATACTTTTAAGTGTCTGAATTTCAAATTTTATAAAAATTGGTGCCGATTTAAGAAAAATTCTATACAAACTTTCAACCCCTTATTTGCACCCTTAAGGGGTGAACTCTAGAAAACTATGAAATACGTATTCAATTAAATACTTTTAAAAATCTAAATTTCAAATTTTATAAAAATCGGTGCCGATTTTATTTTGTTTCCATACAAACTTTAAACCTCTATTTCACCCCTTTAGGGTAAAAATTTATCAAAATCTCTTCTTAGTGGATGTCCAGATTACGAAAGTAAACATCTGTCCAAATTTGAGGTTTCTACGCACAGCGGTTACGGCTGTGCGTGCCTCTTACCTCAGTCAGTGAGGACAAGTCCTTTTATATATATAGATTACTAGCGGCCCGCTCGCAGTTTCACCCGCGTTAACTATGTTACTATTAATTTCTGTCTCCATGACTACGTCCTAGTGACGTCTCTGCAAAATTTGAGACTCCTAGCATTTGTAGCAACGAAGTTTCATACAAATTTTCGACCCCAAAAACAACCCCTTAGAAGTCGAATATTGCAAATTCCCGTCTTAGCGAGCACCTACGTCCTATAAGTAATTCCTATGCAAAATTTGAGATTCCTAGCACTTGTAGTTTCTGAGATTTCGTGATGAGTGAGTGACCTTTCGATTTTATATATATAGATGAAGATATTGTAAACCATTGTGGCACAGTGTGACCGGGTCTAACTGTAAGCTTGACGGTTGCGGGTTCGATTTCTAATTAGGCAATGAAATATTTTACAAAGTGCGGTGTTATATTCCGCGCTCTGGCGCCCCAATCTTTTCAATTTTCATTTTTTCAATTTCAATTATTTTGTGGGGAAAGTAGTATCTTAGAACTAGGTTCCTTTTGCCTATCCTGCATACTGTACCACAAAGACCCAATATGCATTAAGGATCTCCTATATTTATTTCAAGACTTCAATCCCGCATTCACCAGAAATAAACTATAAATTTTAAACTAGATCAGTATATAATTTTAAGCGCCAAAGCTCAGCGATACATCGACCGTGCTTTGCGCTAAAAGCCGTTCATTGTAATATTTCTAGCCATTCTAGTTTCTATTCAAAGATAAATTGCCTATTCGAAAGCTTTGAACGCGTTTAACGCTTTCAAGTGTTTAAGTTTATTTTACTATATAGAGGGTTAACTATATTGTATTTTGTACTAAATGAAATTAGACACTCCTTTCCCCAGTTTCCGCTGAATTCCTGAGGTATTGCGTGTTTTGTGGCGGAACTCAACGCCGCGCTTTGCCTCATTACTAGAGCGAGGAAATGGGAATATTAAATATTTCATTTATTCGAACCGGAATCGAACCCACAACCTGTCAAGCTTATAGGTAGATTTGTTCCCATGCAGCACGAATGGCGTAATTATTACACCTACAATAATTTATACACACAAGTTTAAACTTTTAATACGCGAAAGATAATTTACTGCACTACGGTGTTAACGTTACTCTTATATCTTAATCGCGTGTAATATAAGTGAAGTACCAAGTAGAGAATAATATTCTTAGAACATTCTCAAAAAGGATGGGCGAGTCCTTTAGTCTCTTAAGCTACTTTATGAAGCTGGATTATAGCTTACTTTTAATTTCATTCTTTATCGTGCACATAACATGGTAACTAGAGGTAACATGGGAACCTAGTGTTCAGAGACGGTGTTTCCATTAAGACATTTCCGTTTCTCAATTTTTGCCAAATTCTGGAGATATTGTATGAGGCATGATGTTAAGTGGAAGTCGACGCCGTGCTTTGCCTCGTTACCATAGCGAAGAAATCAAACCCATAACCTGTCACGTTTATTTAAATAATAAAACGTTCAAATTTACTAAAAAAATCTATAGAAATATTATATAATATGCTCTAAGGGAAAACACATTTAATAAACTTGTTGACGCTGTATAAAAGAGGAAACTATTGGTTTTCGGTTACCGGAACAGAACAATCAATCAAAATCACAACGAAAAATGATTTTCAATGTCCAAAATAATGAAATAACGGCGATATCAAATTTATTTAAAAAAAAACAACAAATTTGTGTATAAACGCACCGTTCAGCTCTGCTACTTATTATGATATATTGAATTCGTTCTGAAACTGAAGAAGGAAGTGTATTTAGCCTAAATTTCTTTGGCCACCTTTCTTTGGGAAAATGCTTAAAAAAATTAATAATAAAAATCGCTTAAGCTTATAACTTAGGGCTATATCGACCTTGTAACGTATTTTCTTCTTCTTCTTCAGTCGTGCAAATATTTTTCTTACATAATTTATTAGTGTTGGTTAATGTATTGACGCTGTTTGTTGTTTGTTGCGAAACTTTGAAAAAAAAAGTCGTCTTGAAGCGATATATATTTTTTTCGTTATCTTCAAGTTAACACTTTGTGGAATCAAAGGCATTTTTAGTACGTATTTTCTATTTTTGTTCTTAATTTTTTTTTCTTAGCGTCACGCTAACTTGGAAATCTAGTGTTAAGACACTCCGTTCTCGTTAACACAGTTCCAATCCCCATTTCCCATTGAATTATGAAGGCTGAAGAATTATTTCGTTAAATAGTGGATCTCAACGCCGCTCTTCGTCTCGTTACCAGAGCGAAGAAAATGTAAATATTAAATATTTCACTTCATCACGTGGAAATTGAACCCACAACCTGTCACGTTTACAGTCGCACAACCCTGCCAATGCGCCACGACAGGCCTCAATATTTTTTTCTACTTTTTATTTAGTAGGATCGAAAGGCATTTTCAATACAAAAATGTTGGTTGAAAATTTCATACAAATCAAAACAACTGTGTGACATACTGACATGTTTGGTGAATGCTTTCGTTTAACAAGTTAATTGACGCTGAAACAATTTATTTTTCTAGTTCTCCCAGCTTAGCTACAAATATAAATATATTTTTTTCTCTATATTATGAGAAATAAGTGATGTTTTTTCTAAAATCTGTGTCTTAAGTAGAAATCGTAAAAGAGGTGTGTATTCGAATCACGCTAGGCTTAATGCTTATTTAAAAAAAAATCTTCCAAAGTATAAAATAGTACAGTAAAAATGTTAAAAATGAATCTTAAGTATCTAGGTACTTGAGATGTGTGTTCATGTGAATATAATAAATTATTTAAGGTTATGATTTATGAACATCTAATATAATTTTGTTCGGAATTTATTTGCTACTATATAGTACCTTCAAAAGCCCGTTAAACCACAAAACAATTTAACACAATATTAAATGAAATCTGCGAAACCGTTTAGATATCAGAAATCCTAAACTAACATAACTCAAAATTTACTCTCAATACGAAGGTATCCTGTACAAATATTTGCGAAGGTATAACTGAAACTGAAATATGTAAATTGTAACTGATTTTTTTTATTTAAATGTACAGGAAGTCGTCGTACTCGTATGTATTTCTTTAGCTTTATTACGTATTCCAGCTTCCCATTCAGTTTCCCTCTGCCTAGAGGGAGGTGCCTCTAGGCGGAGGGAACCTGGAAACTTAATTTCTCTAATCTCTTTGTTCCAATTAAGACACTTCCATTCTCTAGTTCCCCGCATAATATAATAAATCAATATCGAATAAAATAAAATAAAATATACAAAATCAATTTTATTTTATTTAAAATAATTTAGCAATTTGACATCATTATTTTGGGGTGTATCATACCCCGCCACATATTCAATGTAATATTTTTCACCACAGTCCCGCAGGGTTAACAACAGATAATTTGCGTATGTATTTTGTTAGGGAGGCATTTCAGCTATTTATCCACTGTAATTAATGGCAGGAAAGTTTAAATTACGCAAAAACAAATATGCTCGAACGTGGGAAGTATCAATAAATATGTTTTGGTACAATTACATGATTAATTTACTATACAATAATAATTTTGCTTAGTTTTTATGTTTTTAATTGATTGATGACAAAACATTTTTAAGAGCTCTATCATTTTGGTCGGTATATATAGAAAAACTGCTTTCGCTTGCTGCCGATTTAAAGATTCAAACATTTAAAATATATCTATACTAATATAATAAAGCGGAAGAGTTTGTTTGTTTGTTTGTTTGTTTGTTTGAACGCTAAGATCTCTGGATCTACTGGATCGATTTACTTTGTTTTTGTTTTGTATGAAAGCTGCATTCTTCAGAAGTGCTATAGGCTATATAAAATTACATTACACATATGTACTAACAAATTAAAATACTTTCTAATTTGACATGCAATTTATTCTGCCATGTTAATAACAACCGTCGTCGCTACGCGACCACGTTCGTTACCGCGTCATTTCGATATTCATCCTTATGAAAATAAATATAATAGTCACTTTTAGCATTTCATCTAGATTGAAATTATATTTCTATAGAAATTCTTATATTTCAAGCAGGCGTAGCCGCGTCCGGGTCCGCTAGTATAGAATATTTAGTTATATAGCCATATTTAAAAATAAACAAATATTTAAGGGGTAATGATTTTACAGAACCCCCTGTGCGCGAATCTGACTCGCACTTGGCAGGTTTTTGAGATTATAGCATTTAACCTAACAAATCCTTTAGTTTATATTATTAGGAATATATTTATATCAACATTATTTGGTAAGACATCCAATCCCAACAATAAATCATGTAGGTACCTTGCAATTGATTGATACGAGCACACGCCTATCAATCACCGTTACGTTCCAGCTAAGCTCTTGATTAAATAAAATATATCTATATCTTATATAAATTTAACACAATTAAAAAGTAGAGTTAAGACACTCAACGAAATGTCAAATGGTCAATCATCCTACTAAATTTCCAAGATATTGTGTAGTTAGTGGCGGAATTCAACGCAGCGCCCATACTAGACATGAAAACTAAAAATGATTTTGAATATAATCAATCCCCTTTGTCGATTTGAATCCTTAATCATTAATTTTACAGTCAGATACTGTTCTACTGCGCCACGAAGACTTCAAGAATATTATAATATTTTCTAAATTATAGCCGCACTTACCTTGCAAGGGAAACGACTGGTCGTTAAGCGACAAGGTATCATATGACGCGATATAAACGTAAACGTAGATATTAACTTGATATTGTTAACATATTTTACGTGGCGGTAGTAAAGACATTTACATACTAACTTTTACCTACAGCTTCGCTTTCGTTAGGATTCTTAAATGATTATTTCAATGATAATTTTATAATATTTTTTTAAGTTTAAAGCTGTAATCCGCATAAAGCAGGGTAGGCAGAGGGAACCTAACGTCAACACTTCATCCCCCACTTTCATTTGTTTATTTTTTTTATATGTTTTTAAAAATGTAAAATGAATACTTAAGACTGTTATAGAATAAAATAGTATTAAAATATTGTTTGAATTTTCATATAACAGCAAAAGGTGGCAGCAAATCTGCAATGTTATTAAATAAGATTATTACAATAGAACACCATTTACGAGATTTATATTTAAGTTATTGTTTCGCCAGTCTCATTATATTAGCTTTAGACAAGGCACTGTGCTTATTAAAATTAAATTCTAAGGAAATAACGAGAGATTAAGGCTTTAATAAAGGTATGATAAAAGAAAATCTAAATTCATAACTCATAAAGGGTTAGTTAGATACAGAAAAATTTGTTATACTTTTACCGTTATTTGTTTTTAGGTTCACGTTCATAGCAAGGTAGGCCAGCATCTAAAGATACGATACGTGTCAGCTCTGTAAAAGAGATTGAATTTTTTTCATTTCCTTATTCTGCGTTAAGTTTAAGCACTTAGTTAGGACGCAATATCACGAGTGTTTTGACATTACGTTATCTCTATTTACCCTGCTATACAGGGTAAAGCGTGGAACTAGAAAATAACTACTTACAGTTAGATAAAAGAAAAATAATCAATTTCAAACCCTTTAAAGGATATCGCGGTAATAGAGTATAAAATGTAAAGCAAAAACTAAAGCTGATTACATTTCGCTAACAAACTAAACTGACATAATAATAAATCTATTGACGTTCATTAAGCATAATGTTGGTACATGTTATTTATATGGAACTGTACCTTAATTAGCTATAATTTACGATATTTGCACACAGTAGGTAGAGTGTTAGTGTGCGTCTACAATCGATGGGTTTTGGTTCGATTTTATTTATTACTAGCTACCCCCACGCAGCTTTGCCCGAATCTTTTTTGTTTTATATTACTTAATTGTATTTAAGGACAATTAATTGGATATTTTAGTGTGTGTTACATACTTAATAAATCGTAATTTTAATCGGTAAAATTTTTGACGCTGCCATATTATAAAACAATACTATAAAACAAAAGATAAATTGCGGAATTATCGTCACATCCACACACCAAGTTGCCAGATTCCTTTGATAACTATAACTACTTCGAAACTACAGGCAACATGAAGGTGTGTTATAACATGATGTACGTGTTACGTTATTAGGAGTTATTTATATTGTAGATCCATACAATCTATATTAATTTGTTTGGTAGAACGCGCTAATCTTAGGAACTACTGGTTCTACTTGCAAAGTTGTTTTTTTTTGTACTATACAAAATAATTTTAATATTAATAATCATTCCTCGACTAAGACTAATTATCACCACCTCCTAAACCTCAAATAGCCTCAAAATAGAAAAGAAAATACACAGAAAAATAAATAAATAAACATCTAATTCATAATTTCCCAAACCCGGCCGCCACGTGGAGCAGTGCCGCAATCACGTCGCAGGTCAATCCAATTACCCGTGAGTCTGACGGCGGCAGAATGTAATCTATTTGAGGATAGATTTTCGCAGGTGTTAGATAAGAACACCTTGGATTTTGTGTTTTTCGTGTTTTTTTTTTTTATTTTAGCAGCGACCTAAATTCTGAAGGTCTAAATTGGTGAAACTCTTCATCATCAAATATATTCATTTTCATATTATTAACATTTTATCATATTGAAAAAAAAAATTAAAATATTTCATACGATGAAAACATATACTTTAATAAACATTTATCATATTCCAAATTAGTCCCTTAAAACCCTCATACTTTTACACGTGTAAGTATTATGTGAAAATTACGGAAGTTACAAACTTTGATACTGTTGAGAGTTCGTTATGCATGTACTTACATGGAAGCGTTAAAGTTTGGGAAACTTAATTTTATAAGCTTATAATTAGTTTATGTTTATCAACTCTACCATTTGCCGCCTGAATTTGAAACATTGATTTTTTTTCCGTTTCCGGTAGGCAGAGAGCCTTGCGTGTTGAGTAGCGGAACCTAATTTTGTGTTTTGCCTCGTTACCAGAGCAAAGAAATTAAAATTTTGAATATTTTATTGCCTCTAGTACTTTTTACTTTTACACAAACAGGCCACGACTGGCCTCGTATTTATTTCTCCTTTGTAAATATAGCTTAAATCAATTCGTAACAATCACGTAATAGCAGCATTAGGCTTAATGGAGAAATAATGTATGTAGGTAGGTTTAGATTATTTGTTTTTGTACTTAATTACTTAGTCGTTAGAATTGTATTAATACTGTTCGTTACTGAATACTGATGTAGAAAGATTTGTTACAGATTAGTTTGTAATTCAAATTACTTTATTTTTCGTTTTCTTAATATTTTATCTAAGATTTAAAATAAAAACAACGATTTAAAAGCAGCATAGCATATGACTGTAAACGCGACGGTTACGGGTTCAGTTCCCAGTCAGGGGAAAGAATTATTTTCATTACTCCTTCGGTTACGGCCTGGTTAAAAAGGTATAGCGAGCCAATCAACACGCAAAGTTACAAAAATAAGGCGTTGCATAGGGATCAGAGTATCTTAATACTAGGTTGCTAAAAGATAAAAGATATATCTAAAAAAGATAAAACTGGAACTAGAACATTCGCCAAACACGTGACAGCGATTTGAGTGACGAACTCAACACCGCATTTAGGCATGCCAGAGAAGGGAAATGGATATATTAACTACCCCTATGGGAATTGAGCCCACAAACATTATTTACATTCAGAAATTATCCCAGTGCACTATAATGGCACAAACACGCGATGCCTCCAGAATTCAACGGAGAATAAGAAACGGAGTGTCCTAACATTAGGTTCCCTCTACCTTCTCTTCTGTATACGGGATACAGCGTAAAGCTGATTTTTTATGTTGTTTTTTAATAATCATATTAAAATATATAATTTTACAACATTCCATTTCAACTTGGAGACCAGCCCAGGCTAATTAGGATTGTTGCGAACATCTAATTACCGAGCGGAATGGACTCGTTATAATTTTATATCCCTTTAAATTAAATTTACTAAAATATTTCAAGCACGTTAACTTAAAACTGAAACGTAAATAATACTAAAATATTTTATTTGGACACTTTAGCTTGATAATAATAAAAGTTGATACAGTGTCTTATTGTAAATGCGAGGGTTGCGAGTTCGATCCGCACACGAGTTAATTAATTATTTTAATTTTAATTTCCTCACTCTGGTAGTAAGACAAAGCGTGGCGTTGAGTTTCGCCGCTAAACACTAAAGTTGGGCGGAAACTGGGAAAAAATTTGAAAATCAAATAATACTTGCGCTATCAAGACAATCTAAGGACATACCATTTATCAAAATACGTTCACTGTTTTAATAGTTATGATGACAGAGAGAAACAGACATACACACATACTCGCTAAAAACATAACTCTCCTTTTGGGCTTCACCGAGTAAAAAACATTATTGCAACTAAAATAAAAGGAGAACAGAGTGTCATACAAAATATAAAAAAAAAAAAAGTTGTAGAACTAAAAAAAATTGAAGTAAATATCAGTGTTACAATGTTTTCTCGATACAAAAAGCCCGAAGCTTTACTTAAAATTTCGTTCTGTACTATTCAAACAAAGCTCCCTGGAGCATCCTAAAGTTCTCGAACTGTAGGATTACTATGAAACATTTAACAATCCAAATTCCGTAGAATATTTAATTATCATTGGCTGTTCTATTTGTTTTTATTATTGAAATAGTTAAAAATTTCTGGCTGTAAACACTACGGTCTTCGGTTCGGTTCCTTGGAGAAATGAATTATTTTCATTTCCTCTTTTCAGGACGCGAACGATACTTAACACTAGGTCCCCAGGTTCCCTCAGCCCACTCTGCTATGTACATAAACTTATAAAGGTACATGTAAACCATATGTTATATTACATTTTAACATTTTAACTCACCATCCTCTCGTCAAACGTACCACTATGTCAAATCAGCATATTCGAGGCGTATGGCCGCTTAACTTGCTTACCATACATATGAACAAAGTCGGGTACAATTGTTGAATATGTATGAAGGAATCACTGACGTGGCTTTAGAGGACCAGACCTTATTCACTTTCCAATGCAAACTATGTATTTATTGGTGTTTGTAGTCGTATACTTTGCCAAAATTAAATCCAATGGAATTTTAAGCTTATTTGTATACTAATTTTGTATGAAATTGAGATATTTTTTTTGCATAAATCAGGGTAGGCCAAGATATTCTAGGAATCTAGTGCTAAAACACTTTCTTCCCCACTTTCTGCTGAATTCTCGAGGTATTTCGTGATGAGTGGTGGAACTGAACGACATACTTCGCTTTGTTACATACCTATAAATTTCTAATTTCGTCATAAGTTTAGGTAAAATGAAAATACACTATAGATTTTGCACGAGATTTCATACATGTGACTACAATATTCTAAGATGTTTTTTGGGGTACAGAACCTCTTTCAAACCAGCAACCATTCCTTTTTAATTCAGGTCACGTGTGTCCCACTGCATCAGGAAGACATTTATCATTTATCTTACGTTATAATATAAATATATTTCTAACAAAATTTCCTATTACGCACAAGGTAGACGCTCTCAAGGGAGCACATTAGGTGTAATCCAAAGAAAAACATAATGAATGGGTGGTTACATTAGTTATCGAATGTTTTTTTCCTTGGGTAATGATTGATTTATATTTTTTTATTACTTTTCATCAGCTTCACGCTGTGTCCAGCATATATCAAGATAGACAGAGGAAGTTTAGTGTTAAGATACTCCGCTCCCCGCTTTCTGTCGAATTCTGGAGGCATTGCGTGTCGAGTGGCGTAACTTAACGCCACGCTTTAGCTCGTAACTAGAAGACAAATTGAATATTTTATTTCCTCGAGTGGGAATTGAACCCTACCTTATTTATATCCCTAAGGGGGAAGGTGCGCTTCCCTATCAAAATACACGCTGAAAAACATTTCTTCAATTTAAACTGAGTAAAGACTAACTAACTAGCGTTCGTTCTAGCATTGAATGCACGTTTATATCAAAGTTATCTCGGCATCTGAAATCTATGGCGGTCTAAAAGATTGGCGCGCGGCCAACACTTTGGCGGAATTAGAACAGCAATTAGTTAAACTGCAAATAAAATCACAGAATTTATATCATATTTCAATTAGAACTGATTTATTATGAGAGATATAAGTTAGTACAGTTTTATTAGGGAGGATCATGGTACAATGAATCAGCGACTGTATAATAATATGGTTGTGGATTCGGTTCTCAGTTGGTAGAATAAAAAAAAAACAGCTTATCACTGCAAATCATCACTGTATCCCGCACACTGCAGTCCGTTCCCCACTTTCGAATTTTGAGGGCATTGCGTGTTGAGTGGCGGATCTCAGCGAAGAAACGGAAATATAATTTAAGTAAATATTTCGTTTCCTCGAGTGACGATCGAACCCACAACCGTGGCATTACATTTACACCCTTGTGCCTCTGCGCTACGACGGGAACAGTTTACTTATATTTCCTTGCTATGATAACAAGACAAAGCGCGGCGTTGAGTTCTGCTACTCAATTCAATGTCGTGTCGAAAAGTGGAGAACCGAGTGTCCTAACACTAAGTTCTCTCTGCCTACCTTGTTTGATAAGGGATACAACGTGAAATTTCAGTATAACGTAATATAAAAAAAATATATTACCCTAGATCCTCTTAAAGGATATCAACGCCAAGTAAAATGAAACATTATGATTGAGACGTCCGTTTTTTATTGCGGGCCATTCGAGTCTATTTTATTTTATTCTATAGACCTTTTTCTACAAACCATAGGCAAATTGCTTATATTAAAGATATTCTTTGCGCTAATATTATATTATTAATATAAGGTTTTGGTCTGTTTATTTATAACGAGTAAAGGAATACGAAGCATCATTTGCCGTTTTTTATGGAGTTGTGCTTTGTTTTGTCTCTTTTTAGGGTTCCTTACCTCAAAAGGTAAAAACAAAACCCTGAAGCATAAGTATAACGAGGAAACAAAAATAAATAGTTTCTCCAAGCAGGAATCGAACTGACAACTGTCGAATTCACAATCAGAGAATCTGTGATACTGCGTAATGATGACCTCTAATATCAAAAGGTACACGTAATATCTCGATAGCATCCCAACAAATAGGTATATATCGTGATCAAGTTCTCACTATTATAATATGACTTCGGCAGCGGAACGGCAGAAGCGTTAATTCGACCGTTTGAGAAAAAAAGTTTTTGCGAGACCATAAGGCTATTGCTTATTAGTAACTTGAGACCACAGTAACCTAGTGGAATAGCGTGTGCTGTAAATCGATGGTTATGACTTGGATTCCTAATTCAAGTAATACAATGAACGGCGTTGTGTTCCGTCACTTAACAGAGTTTTTCTTTTTAAAACTTTTAAAACACATTTGTTGCCAATTCGGTGAAAAGCACTAAAATACAATGCAAAAAAACTAAAATACTGCATGTAGAAAGCTAAGATTTGGAATGTATGTAGATCCTATAAGATTGAGATTCTGTTTTACACGGCGACGGTAACGAAGTGGCGTTCTTAAAGTAGTTTTCTGAAAATATATAAATATTTATACAGGAGAACGCTACGCTCCCAGGTTTCCTTTGCTCACAATGATATGTACGGGATATAGCGTTAAGCTAATCCAAATTAATCCTATAAGGATTCTGTTTTTACCTTTTGAGGTACGGAACCCTAAAAAGAGGCAAAACAAAGCGCAACTTCATAAAAAACAAAAAACTTCACTACAAAACTTCACCAAACAAATTTAACCTAACCCAACATACTTCTATTGTATCCATATAATTTATAAGAGGTAGAGAGCAATGATTAAGAAAGCAAGGGCAATTTCCCACCACCTATTCACAGCACGTACGTTAATGGAACTAAGCGCCTATTGTCCAAGCCTCATGTCGGGGTAATAAATTGCGTGAGGCCGACAGCGCCTCACCGCTAGATAGGACACATCTAACTTTGCTTGGTAATAGATGATTTTGTACGTTTATTTAAATTTATATTTCCATTTCTTCGCTCTGGTGCTGGTGTCGAGGTAAAGTGCGGCGTTGAGTTCTGCCACTCAACACGCAATGCCTCCAGAATTCGGCTGAAAGTGAGAAACGCAGTGTCTGAACACTAGGTTCCCTCTGCCTACCCTACTGTGTGCGGGATGTAGCGTAAAGCTGAAAAATATATAAAAATTGCCTATAAATACATTTAACGCTCAAAATATTTTAGTTGCATCAAAATAAGTTTAGACAGGGTCCTAATTGAAAATTCCTCGACGCCCAGTATTTTGTACCTGTTGAGCACGTCACCGTAATTAATTTTATGCGGAAAGGCCGCGGACGAATGGACTGGAAAATTTTTAAGTGGGAATTGAATTTTGAATGGAAAAGGAAAATAAACTTATTTATACGTAGGTACTTCTAATAATATTAATATTATAGCTTCCCACTGTATCCCGTATATAGCATGGTACGAAGCGGGAACCTGGGAACCTAGTGTTAAGACATTCCAGCTATATTAAGACATTTCCCAAATTTCTGTATTCCCACGGAATCGAACCCATAACCGTCGTGTAGTTACACGCTGCTGCACCATCTTATATAAAATCTTTTAAATATATCTATATATATCTTCTAAATATTTACATTGCTATCAATTGAATTAGCTATAATTCAAACCTAGACCTTCCTATAACTTTCCACAATATTCGAGCTACTCGAAACAAATTCTGAATACTAATGAAATAATACCGACGCTGAATTATATTAGCAATCTAACTTGGCTTATCATGGCTTATTGTTTTAACAATAGTCAAGATGAAGCGAAAACTCTCTGTTGATTATATTGTTTTGATGAAATATGACTGCTGTATTAGACAATGGTCCCAGGATAGATTCCCGACTGACGTGAAATCGTTATAATATGTTAAAATAAGGTTGGTATCTTATATTTTTGAGGCCATGATGGTAGATAGATGGAAATTATTTTAATAGATCCTATCACATATACATTACATTAAAAATGTCTCGAAAATTTATGTTTAAATGGAGAACGGAATGTTTTAACACTAGGTTCCCTTAATATTATTATTTTTGTATTAAATACGTATTTTTATTATTTCTTAGCGTTTTTACTCTTAAGAGATGATTTATCACTATATAAAAAGACTAGCGGACGCGCGCAGCTTCGCTTACTTATTTAGGGGTGATTTTCTAATAAACCACGAAACATGTGTTCAATGAAATATTTTTAAAAGTCTAAATTTCAAATTTTATAAAAATCGGTGGCGATTTAAAGATTTTTCCATACAAACTTTCAACCCCTTATTCGCACCCTTAGGGGGTGAATTCTAGAAAACCATGAAACATATGTTTAATTATATACGTTTAAGAGTCTGAATTTCAAATTTTATAAAAATTGGTGACGATTTAAAAAAAACCTATACAAACTTTCAACCCCTTATTTGCTGCACCCTTAGGGGAAGAATTCTAGAAAACGATGAAACACGTGTTCAATTAAATACTTTTAAAAATCTAAATTTCAAATTTTATAAAAATCGGTGCCGATTTAATTTTTTTTCCATACAAACTTTGAACCCCTATTTCACCCCTTTAGGGTTAAAATTTTTCAAAATCCCTTCTTAGTGGATGTCTAGATTACGAAAGTAAACTTTTGTCCAAATTTCACGTTTCTACCATGAGCGGTTACGGCTGTGCGTGCGTCTTACCTCAGTCAGTGAGGACAAGTCCTTTTATATATATAGATTACTACCTCAACACTATCATTGCACTGAAATCTAACTTATATCTATCGACGATCATTATAATATCTTACTAAAACCCACAAAACTACAGTATCCAAGAATAGAAATACAAAATATATATATTTCAAGCACGTTTCAAATTCAAGAGCAAAAGATCTCTGCGGCTTGTTAGTTCGATCTCGGCGTGGCTTGTTTCGCTTTGAAATATATTTATATATATATATACTTATAATAAACAAATAAAAGTTATATAACATTGTATTCTGTACTAGTACTTCAATTTTCTATTTTAATATTAAAAGACTGGGTTTTCTATATTCTGTAACAACTGTAGAAGAAAAATAGTTTGTTTTATATTATTTTTAAGTTTTGTATTGTTTTTCGTATTATGAAACTCACTCCGTTCCCTATTTACCCAGAGGCATTGCATGTTGAGTGGGGGATCTCGACGCCCCTTTTTGCCTCGACACCAAAGCGAAAAAAAATTCAGCTCCTCGAGTGTCTCCCTGCGCTACAACCGACCTTGAGAGAGTTATTAATATTGACAAAATCTTATAATACGAATATGTACATTTCCACACAAGGTCCGTACGGAGTAAATCGCGTGAGATTTCTGCATACCAATATAACCTAAACCAATATTTACTGTGGCAGGAAATTGAATCTTCGACCTACCGTCCTGCCTATCTACGTAGGTATATAATATATAGAAAATTATTTGTTGAAATATATTTACAGTAGGATTCCACTTGCAGATTTGTTTTATTACTTTGTTATTTTCAGAACGAAAAAACAAAAGTTTTATATATATGAGTTATAAGCTGGAAAGTAAACTACTTGACCGCTGGAATTCGAGACATTACGTGTTGCTTGGCGGAATTCAACACCGCGCAATTTTTCCTTTTCTTTGGTTACACATTTAAACCGTTAGCACATATAATTTTATTATTTCACATCTCGGAACAGATGGAAACCTGCAAAGTTTAAATTCAATATTTTCACAAAGACGCAGGTGCCCCAGTTACAAAATTAAAGAAATACAAAGTATTATTTCGAAAAATAACGCGTTTTCACTCTTCCATCTTTGTGGTGCTTTTCCTTTGCCATTAAAATAGCAAAAATAAATACTTGTGGAGAATACTCGTGACCCTGTTGTTTGTAGTTCTTTTACTAACTTTGAAATATTAAATTTGAAAGGGTGGCTCTGGTTATTATTTGGTTATACATTCTATTTAAAATAAGTGTAGTGACATATCTCTAGGCATGTACATGTAGTGGTCCAACTGGTGGAAAGGGACCAGAGTGGGAACATT
Source organism: Heliconius melpomene melpomene (assembly GCA_000313835.2). Classification (NCBI taxonomy): domain Eukaryota; kingdom Metazoa; phylum Arthropoda; class Insecta; order Lepidoptera; family Nymphalidae; genus Heliconius; species Heliconius melpomene. The sequence continues at coordinate 207,097 of HE671248.1, forward strand.
GGTTGGTTGTATTAACTTAGTTCCTAAAAAACTTAAATCTTATTACTTTTATTACATAACACTGGGTTCCTTTAGCTTACTCTGCTCTCCGCGGGATACACCGTGAATCTAAAAAAAACATTATAAACCTTTAAGTGTGGATGTCAAAATGTTGTAACATATTCATGGACATGAGGTCTTATGGACCGTTATTATTTTTCGATATTTTTAACTGTAAGGTTTTTTAGCAATTTTAATTTAAATATACTTAAAGGACATATAAGATTAAAATAATATATTTATGTAATCGCCAAATCTCAATGTCTCTTCTGAAACCTATGCATTACTATACAATTACTTATTTAAAAATTACGTTTATACCTAATTTTGAGGTGAATCTTATGGTCCACCAAATGATTATTATTTAGGAAATAAAGTAATGCGGAATACAAAGAAGATAATAAATTTAATAGAGTGAACTTACCATTTTATTCTCAGAAATACCGAGCAACTCCGTATATTGTTATATTGTCTTACAATTTTATTCAATAGTTATTGAGGTGAATCTTATACCAATAATAGCCACTTACCATTTTATTCTTGTGCAAATTGGAAACTATCTTATTTTATAATGTGATAGTATTATTATTTGGAATTTACTTGAGGATCTTATTAATAACAAACCTAAAGAAGTAAACCACAGACCTCCGACAATAACTGTTAATGATTTACAAATTACTGAACCAACTAAAGTCTGTAACGCCTTTAATCAGTATTTTTCTACCATAGGCTATAAACTGGCAAACGATATTCCTCATAAATTTCACAATAACACTATATTTACTCAACCTCGCACAAATAATACTACCTTTAAATTAACACATTTAAATCCTTGCACTGAAATTGAAATGAACTTGATATGAATTCTAGTACTGGCATAGATGATATCAGTACCAAAATAATTAAAACAATAAAAAATTACATCGTTGAACGATTAAATTCTAGTTTTAACCAAACACTCTTAGAAGGTAGCTTTCCTGATGTTTTAAAAGTAGCTAAAGTATGTCCTATTTACAAAGCCGGTAAGAAAACAGATCCTAGCAACTATCGACCAATCTCTGTTTTACCAGTAATGTCAAAAATTCTTGAGAAAATTTTGTACACTAGATTGTTAAATTACCTTAATAAAATAAATTTTCTTTTTCATAAGCAATATGGTTTCAGGCAAAAATCAAATACACTCTCTGCTGCTCTAGATCTCACAACAAAAATTAGGACAAACATCTACAATAAAAAACATGTTTTAGGGGTTTTTATTGATTTAAAAAAGGCATTTGACACAGTGAGCCATCCGATTCTCCTACATAAACTTGCATGTATAGGTATTTCCGACAACGCCTTTAACATCTACAAATCGTACCTTGAAAATCGGTCTCAAATTGTCAAAATAGGAACTTACCAGAGTGAGCCAGCCACTTTAACCTATGGCGTTCCTCAGGGGTCCATTTTAGGGCCCTTACTCTTTTTAATTTATATCAATAACATTTGTGAATTGAAACTACACGGAGAACTTACCCTTTACGCCGACGACACTTGCTTAATTTATCACGGACATTCAGTACACGATATCTTGTCTCGGGTACAAAGTCAAAGTCAAAGTCAAAGTCAAAATATCTTTATTCCATAAAAATGCTTAACATTCACTTGGACATGTCATAAAAGATAAAAAAAAAATGGAAAACAAAATAACCAAAAAAAATGTGCAATTTTGACTTGAAAAAAGCCCGTTCAAATGGTTGAGCTCATGAGAAGATACAGGCAAAGAAACTCATGGCCACTCTTTTTAAATGCCAACATTTGTTATAAATCACAATTAACAATTTTAACTTAGAAATAGAGCAACTCATTTCCAAACATCTTTATCGCGAACATAATCTTTAACAGAGTAATAAGCTTTTTGGCAGAGCCTGTGCTTTACCACTTTTTTAAATTTGTTCAGTGATAAATTAACCACGTCGTTTGGAAGTTTGTTATAAAAGTGTATACTTTGACCTACGAATGAGTGAGACACTTTATGGAGCCTAGAGAAGGGCACAGCAAGCTTATTTTTATTTCTTAAATTATATTGATGGAGGTCACTGTTTTTATTAAATTTATTAATATTCTTATGCACATATACTAAGTTGTCGTAAATATATTGGGAGTGTAGTGTGAGGATGTTAAAGTCTTTAAATTTATTCCTTAGTGACTCCCGTGGACCCATTTTATAGACTGCTCGGACAGCCCGTTTTTGGAGCACAAAAATGGTATCTATGTCAGCGGCACTACCCCAAAGTAATAGGCCGTAAGACATAATGCTATGAAAATAGCTGAAGTATACTAAACGCGCGGTGTCAACATCGGTCAGTTGACGAATCTTGCGGATAGCATACGCACAACAAGATCTAGACATTTTATATACATGGTTTCAAAGCAACCTACTAACCATTAACACTGAAAAGACCTGTTATATGTTTTTCAAATCAAAAAATAAAAAAATTCCACATCATATGCCTCTAACTATTAATAACATTCCATTGCTAGAAAAGAATAAAGAAAAATACCTTGGGATATGGCTCGACTCTCACCTTAGTTGGAATCCACAGGTTGAATATATATGTAACAAACTTTCTAGTCTCATGTACATACTTAAAACAATCGCTCGATGTCTTCCACATCGAGTCCGGCTAATGATATATAACTCACTGGTAAAATCACATCTCTTGTATCTAATCGAAATATGGGGAACGGCTTCGAAATGTAATATACAACGCATACAAACATCACAAAATAAAATTATAAAATCACTTTTTAAATATCCATTTAACACCTTCAGAAACACTATACAAAAACACTAAATTAATGAATATAAAACAGTTACACAACTACACTACATGTATACTCATTCGAAAAATCTTTAGATGGAAGTGTTCACACGGAGATTTCGTTCGAGATCAAAGGCAATCAGAACCAACATCACAGACGAGCGCATAACTTGATATTACAAAAGACACGTACTAAATATGGGAGCAAACTAATAACTTTTCAGGGAGTG
>HE671248.1:210269-249128 GCA_000313835.2 Heliconius melpomene melpomene
GTATGCCACTTTCAGCCGACCTTTCAAGGCATTATGTGTTAAGCTGAAGTCTAAGCCGCGCTTTGTCTTAATCAATGGACGTGATCAACAATCAATTGATCAATTGAAGAAATTAGGAGTGGTTTTAAAATATAGTCTATTTTACATATCATCGAAATATGGGGAACGGCTTCGAAATGTAATATACAACGCATACAAACATCACAAAATAAAATTATCAAATCACTTTTTAACTATCCACATTTAACACCTACAGAAACACTATACAAAAACACTAAATTAATGAACATAAAACAATTACACAACTACACTACATGTATACTCATTCGAAAAATCTTAGATGGAAGTGTTCATACGGAGATTGCGTTCGAGATCAAAGGCAATCAGAACCAACATCACAGACGAGCGCATAACTTGATATTACAAAAGACACGTACTAAATATGGGAGCAAACTAATAACTTTTCAGGGAGTGATGCTATTTAATGATTTACCGCAAGCGATTAGAAATTGTAAGTCGTTTGATGAGTTTAGGTCCGGGCTTCGTGCGTCCGTGCTTGGCGATCATTCTCTTCTTAAGAGGTGAATGATGGCTGGGCAACGGGCGTGGATGGGGTTTGGATTTGGATCCATTGGATGACGGTTTTGTTTTGTATTATATGTTTTTATTAGTAATTTTACTCTTACTTATATGTTAACTTTTATTCACATTTTATTTTTACCTAATATTTACATTTTTATGTTAACTTTATATTTACATTTTATTTTTACCTAATACTTACATTTTTATGTTAACTTTATATTTACATTTTATTTTTATCTAATATTTACATTTTTATGTTAACTTTATATTTACATTTTATTTTTACCAAATATTTACAGTTTTATGTTAACTTTATATTTACATTTTATTTTTACTATCAGCTTTGTTCACTAATGCCTTTTTATATTATATGATATTTCTTTTATTTAATTTCTCATGTAAATGACATCGTCGTAATGAGAATAAAGATCTTTAAACAGAAATATTTCAATAAAACTTTTATATTTACTGTAAGCAGTCTTAAATAATTATATTGTTACAGCGATTGTCATAGTATATTATAAGTATTCGAAGACGTTTTGCCACAAAAATTGAAGCTGCTGAGCGTTGCAGTAGTTGATCGTGAAGGGAAATGACATACATATGCACATACGATTTTTGCAAAGTGGAGCGGCCTGTGAGACCGCGCGTCTCCAGTTGAAGGTTAAGCTTTGTGTTGACAGTTATATATGACTGTGTTCACTCATTGTAATGATGTAAGCTTCTTTACCGCAGAGTATTTTCAATGCATAGTCTAAAGCATCTTAAAAGCACTCAGCAAATTGAATTGCAAGTGAAAAATATTTAATGATGAGAAAAATTCTTCTTTGTATAATAAGCTGCTACAAACATTACATTAATGTATGTAATATATTTATCTATTTATCTGAAATTATTTCAAGTTCAAATAACATTATCACTTCAAATATAAAAAGTTAAAGTGTTAGCCAACTCAATAAAATTTTGTACCAATTTTTGGAGGCCAGATTTAAATTAAATAAACTGGAAATTTTGCCTAAGTACAATAGTGAAAATTGCACTTAAATCGACTTAGCTGATTTTGTATTGGAGTGAACAAACACACGGACAAACAGACAGTTTTTTTTAAATAATTGTTTTGGGTTCTATTACAATAATAATAAATGGTCACAATAATAGATTCACAAAGAACCAATGTTATGGACATAGACCAAAGGATTAGCATGCTGAAGTGGCAGTGGGCTGGTCACATTTGTTGTAGAACCGATGCCCGTTGGGGTAAACACGTTCTAGAATAGAGATCACGCCTCGACAAGCGTAATGTTGGACGTCCTCCAGCTAAATGGGGTAACGACATTCGCAAAGTGGCTGGTAACGGCTGGATGAGAAGAACTAAAGATCGAGTTCAGTGACGTGCCACTGGAGAGGCCTATCAATGATGATGATAAATAGTTTCACGATGTATCCCGTACACAGCAGCCAAAGAGAACCTAGTGTTAAAACACTCTGTTACCCACTTTCAGCCCAATTCTGGCACAGCAAAGGCATCGCGTGTTAAGTGACGGAACTCAACGCCGCGCTTTGTCTTGTCATATTGGAATATAGTTTCAAAAATTATCGCACTCTCTCAAGATTTCTAAAGATCAATTAAATCGACTTTTATCCTATGCGCAAAAAGAAAGTTGACAGCTATTCAGTATTCATATATCACACACCCGGCACTGGGATGCAGATGCTGTAAAATCCTATCGGGATTTTTAATCTTTTCACAGATAAATTGAATGGCGTTTCGAAACTAACAGAAATATCCACCGAAATACCGTACGTTTGATTCAAAAATACTTTAAAAAAGTAATTGCCGAAATTTGCTTTACATCACGTTTCAAAAGATCAATTTACTTTATGTATGTAGAGTAGTTTCTATTTTGAAGGGTTAGAGGGAGGTTTTATCAATGCCTGTTTTTGTTATATTTTTTTTAGTTTCTCGCTCTATCCCACATATATGAAGCATAGTCAGATGGAACCTAGTGATAAGTGACTCCGTTCCTAGATCTCTGCCTTATTTTAAAGACTAAGCGTGATTAGTTGCGGAACTAAATGCTACGTTTTGTCTTGTTACTGGAGAGAGAAATAAAAATAATTCATACAAAAAATAATCATACATACCTCGAGTGAAGATGGAATCGAAGGCGCGTGCTGTGCCGATGTGCCACGGTGATCCCTTTTTTAACTTTATGCTGTATCCCGCACATAGCAGGGTAGACATATAGGTATCCTGAGATCCTAATGTTAAGGTAATCCGTTCCCATTAAGACACTTCCGATCCCCATTTTTCACCGAATTCTGGCGGAAACCAAATATATGATACCATGACGTATTAATTACATTAAATGTCAAACAATGTGAAACCCAGCACCGCGCCTTGTTGAAACTTGTTTCTTTTTTCGACAGCTGGGGAAAAGAACTTACAACTATGGCGTTGAATTTTACAGCAATTGAACCGATTGTAGGCTATTATCAAAACTACATACAAAAAAACGCAAACTACAAAGAGAAAACTACACAAAAAACTTCCAAATTCCATACAATCAGCTTAACGCGTACAAAATCCCTGTAGCTTTGAGCTGCCAATTTATTATTGAATGTATGGATAGCTACTGAAACCCGGAAAGTCGCACAAAAGGTACAAAAGGACACTAATACAGTTTATTGATGTAAGATATTCTGTTATAATTGAAAATACGTTTTCTATTATATCTTTTTTATTTGTACAGGATTATTTAGAATTTAGTTTCTTTAGCTTCACGTTATATCCCTTGCATAGGGTGGGCAGATCAAACGTGGGCACCTAGTATTAAGTCAACTCCATTCCCTCTTTTCCGCCAAATTCTGGAGGCATTGCGTGTTAAGTGGCAAAACTCAACGCTACAAGGGTATGAAATTATTAAATCTTTCGTTGCCTCGATAGGAAATCGAACCCTCAACTAGCCATGTTTAATCGGGCTCTTTAATTTAGTTCTTTCTAGAATTATACGACTCTTGTTTCATTGATATAAGTGCGGTAAGATTTAGTATTCTAGCGGCATCTTGAATTAATAATTAATTCACGAGAAAAGTGCTCAAGACAGTACTCTGTAAATTACTTATGTACTACCACTAAGACGCTAAGAGGACTCAAATTTTACATTTCTAGCTAGAATTGTGGTATATTTTATAATTATTCTAAATATTAATTTATTTTTATTAGTAGTAGCGCAGAAACATAAGAATGTGACTGTAAACGCGACGGTTCTGGGTTCGATTGCCACTCGAGGAAATAAAATATTCATAATTTCCTTAATTCATAAATATTCTTCGCTCTGGTGACGAGGCAAAGCGTGGCGTCCGTTCAGAATTTAGGGGAAAGTGGGAAAAGGAAGTGACTTAATGAACAAGGAGTGGCTCAGCACTAAGTTTCCAGGTTCCTTGTGCCTACCTCCTTACAGCTAAAACAGCATGAATTTTAATTGAAAATTTTGGAACTATGGTGGCGCAATGGGACATCTGACTATCAAATCCATGATTGTGGTTTTTATTCTCATTAGGGTTTTTTTTAACTTTACAGTTTCATGAAATTTTAAAAGAAAATATGGACTGTTTATTTTGAGAGTGGTGTAAGTCCATTTTCTTTTGTTTCAAGAAAATTAAAGGTTAGTATGTCGATGATTATGCAATTTCATTTACCGACCGATTTTAAGTTGTTCAAAATGTGGGTTTTTTTTGAGAAATTAAACACGGACTAGTTATATATAAAAAAATTACATTAAATTAAGCATGAATTACGTGATAGCTCATTTTTCTCAAAAATGGACTTACACCACTTTCAAAATAAACGGTCCATATATTGACCAAGCACTGTGTTGAGTTCAGCTATACCTACAACTGACAATGTCCCGAATTCGGAAAGGCATGAAGACCGGGAGTTCTTTGACTACATTTCTCTATCCAGCCCTGCATGAAAAAGCGTGAAACAAAGCCTTTATATAAAACATAATTGTTAATTACTTATTACAAAGGTAACCTTATAATCTCGACTAATCTTAACATTTAAACAAATTATATTAAGTATATTGCAACAAATTAAGAAGCTATCAACAACATTTTCCACTAATTTCCAAAGTTGAATTGTACTATTGTTTCCAATTTATATGCGTTTCTAAGAGCTAAAGCAATTCATTCATGGTAAGGAACCTATTAATATTGTTTTAAATCTTTTTTTAGCTTTAGGTCGTATCCCGCTTATAGAAAGGATAAGTATTCGAAATTTAGTGCTTTGTTTTGTTCGAGTAGAGAGAAAAAAAACAATACTGCGTTGCTCTTAGTGAAAATCGAACCCATAACCGTCGTATTTACAAACTATAGCTTACTACAACTGAACTTTCCGCCAAATTCTTTACTTTAATATAACTTAACGCAACGCTTTGCTTGACACCAGCAGGAAAATATGAAAATGTAAATTTAAATAAATATTTCATTTCCTCAAGTGGAGATCAAACCCACAACCAACCGTGTTTACAATCACACTTTGTGCCCCTGCGCCACTAGGCCTAACTAAACAATAATAAAATTCAAATTTATTTAGCTATAACAAACGAGTACGGCATATTCATACAAAATATGCTTTCTGAACTAAAATTTGCTCCAGCGACACCTGCGCCGGTACAGTTCGGAAATTTACTTGACACAACTTTGGCTGATGCATTATTTATAACGTATATAAATAACCTTACCTTACCACCGCTGAAGAAGAAAGTGCATTTTCTGTATATACTTTGACAGTTTTATATTAGGAAGTTATAAATAAATTTTGAGGGCAGGTCGTGGCGTAGCGTAGGTGGGCATAAGCGTGCGATTGTAAGCATGTTAGGTTGTAGGTTCGAATCCCACACGAGGGAATTAAATATTAAATATTTTCATTTTCTCGTTTTGGTAACAAAGTAAAGAGTATCGTTAAGTAGCGTAAGGCCTCTAGAAGTTCTCTTCAGCCAAAAGTGGGAAATGAATGTGTATTGAACATGAGGTTTTTCTTACCGACTTCTGTAAGAAAAGGAGGTTATCAATTTGACTGTTATTTTTTTTTTTTTTTTTTTTTTTTTTTTTTTTTTTTTATGTTTGTTACCTCATAACTTTTGACTGGGTGGACCGATTTTGATATTTTTTTTTTATTAGAAAGGTATAGCTTCCCGAATGGTCGCATTTTTTTTTGGTCCATGTCTGACAATGGTATCCATGAGAAAATCACATAAGTCTTGAATTTGCATTATGCATGTGCGCGACTAATAGCCGAATAACTCAATGTCGCGCCAACCGATTTTGATGATTCTTTTTATTTGAAAGGATACACTTCAAGGATAATTTGGTGAAAGTTTGGTTAGGTTTCGATTATGGAATCCGGAGAAAATTGAGAAAGTTTGTTTTTTTGGTCAAAAATTAATTATACTGTAATAGTTACAAGCAAAAACTTTTTAAATTGATGTCAGAAGTGAGATTCCTGATCGTTGCATTTCTTTTCAACCAATCTCAAAAAAGAGGATGTTCTCATTTTCAACCAACTTAAAAAGGGAGATTCCGAATTCACCCGAATACTTTTTATGTTTGTTCTTGTCAATATACCAAAATGTAACTTTGCACAAAAATAATAGCTAATTAAATGAAGTTTTACATAGAACAATCACAACCACTCGTTGACAACCACTACCACCACCATCACCACTCGTTCAAGAAGCATCATTTTAAGATCTACCCATCACTAAAAATCGTAAAATAAATTAATTTTTAACAAAAACAAAAACCGACTTCTAATAACGAACTAAAAAGTGAAAAATAATTATATAAAGATTTTATAATTGTGAAGTCGGTGTCAAACTAATGCTACAACACCTTTACTATAATATCTAATTACTAAGCCTGTTTGTTCTACTGAGCACCGACTTCAAAATTATAAAATCTTTATATAATTATTTTTCACTTTTTAGTTCGTTGTTAGAAGTCGGTTTTTGTTTTTGTTAAAAAATAATTTATTCCTTTAAATATACGGAACCTTAAATTTAGTAAAAAATATTTAATAATTCTTTCTTCAATCTGTTACTAAAAGAACAATTATATTAGAGCTTTTACTTTTTTTTTTGTATTTTCTTTCTTACGCCTAAAACATTATTTAATCTCGAGATAGGTCCTAAGGTATCTTTTTAATATTTGAGAAGATTTTATTCACTCCACCAAATAAGTTATGTATGACGCTCTGGAGAGACAAAGATGTATTTAATTTAGTTTTTCTTTTAAGTACAAAAAATTGTAAGAGTTTTATTCTTTTACAGAAATACATGAGTTTTTTTTTTTCTTAATTGAAAGAACCACGAAACTATGGTTCGTTAATTGTTTCAGAAACTATAAATAATGGAATTAAACGCCGCATCTTGTCTTACCAGAGAGCTTAAAAATAACTAATTTATGTGTCAGAATGGGAGTCGAACTCACTACCATTGCATTTATAATCAGACGTTAGTTGACTTGATTGAACATGCTAATCTCAGTAAGCCTAGGAACTTAGAATGTGACGAGTTCGTTCCATTTAACCACACCGACGACGGTGAAAGTTTATTGTTTTATATTTGTTTTTTTTTAGTTTCTCGCTGTATCCCACAACACAGCAGGGGGAGGCAAAGGAGACCTAGGAACCTAGTATTTATATAATGAATATGTATTCGGTTCCCATTCAGTCACTATCGTTCTACACTTTTCATCGAATTCTAGAAGCGTTGCGTGTTAAATGGCGAAACTCAACGCCGGGCTTTGCCTCGAAATATATTGGAAGAAAATATTGAAATGAATAAGAAATAAGAAAATGAAAATATTATATATTTAATAAGCTTCGAATGAGAAACAAACCCACAACCTGTCACGTTTCCAGTGACACGCTTGCCGACTTGCCTCAAATAAAAAACATTAAATAACATTCTAAAAAACTTTTTCAGCAAAAAATAAAACTTAGATGTAGACTAAAAATTTTTCTATTTGGAGTTAATTTTTTACAAAGCGTTCAAGTTTCGAGACTCTTTCACTGAAAGTTGTGGCTCTATCAGTTTTATAAAGTTTCAAGAGAACTTCGGTAAGTACTAGGAAAAATTGAAAAAAAGTAGAATAGACTTGTAGTACAATATTGTAGATAATTAATAGAAAATAATGATATTGAAATAAAAAAAGCCATAGATGCATCGATTCCCACTCGCGGGACTAAGTTATTTAATATATGCGTTCCCTCACTGTGGATAAATGAAAATATAAAACGTTCATTAACCGAAAGGGGAATCGAACTCACAACCGTTGCCACGATGGCCTACACCGGTTTTAAATAATACATTCCTTCGAGTTCCAACGCGTATTAAAGCACAACGGCCTCACGTATATAAATAATTAGCGAGCATAATTTAATATTCAAATGATCTTATAAGCTTAAGCGTAGCAAGTTAAACGAACTATTACTTCTGATTCCAAAAGTAAACGCTTCAAGTGAACACGTCTACCGTACCGTCTCTTAGTTATTATTTATTGACATGAAAATTATTAGCTTATAGTTAATTTTGATGATATTTTTTCTCATCTTTCCATTAAGCAGTGAGACATTCCGCTCTCTGCTTATCACCAAATTCTGGAGTAGAGTGAAGATATTAAAATATAAAATATTTAGTTTCCACGAATGGGAATCGAATTCACTACCGTTTATAGTCATACACTTGTGGCCCTTGCACCACAACTGGCCTCAATTCATATTATTTATTTATTTTTATTAGAATATCCTCTTATACACCTTTTCTAATATTTAAAGCTGAACAGTTTGTTTAGTTGAACGAGTTGAAGGAACAAAGGTTCAGGTTAGAGATTAGTAACAAACGTTGGTCGTCGTCGTCTAGCTGTAAATGTGACTATTAAAATTATTAAAATTATTATTTGATTCTGACTCGAGAAAATTGATAATTTACATATCCTTGTTCTGGTCACTAAACAAAGCGAAGCATTAACGCTCATCACTTAGCAAGCAATGACTTTTAAATAGGATGGAATGCGGAGTATATTAATACTAGGTTTTCTCTGCCTACACTGCTATTGGAATACGGAATAATTGAAATTTTGTCAAGTCAGTTCAATAGCAACTTATGTTTTAAACACAGATTTTACCCTTATCGGAAGTAAATCCACCCTTTCTTCCAACAGTTACAAATAAACAACTAAAATAAATATATTTACTCAAAAAGTTATGTTTGTTTATACTTATATTGTCAATCCTTTGTCGTATTTGCGAGGTCTTCAGAATAAACTGTAATCTTCTTGTTATACATGAAATACAAAACGTCGAATTTAACTATTCATTTGGTATATATTTTTTTGCTTTGAAGATTTTGCTTAAGAGAATCTCCTTTTTTATCTTTTCTCTCTATCCTAATGTTAAAATACGAAGCGTTTACTATAAACGTGGCGGTTGTAGGTTCGATTCCTAGTGGAAGAATGTTTTGAAAACTGAGCAGAAGATGGGGAACAGAGTGTTTTAACATGAGGTTCCCTCTACCTATGCTACTACGAGTATATAATACGAAATACAACGTGTAGCTAAAAAAATATACATGTAAAGTACTTTAAAATAATTTTATATATAGGAATAGGAATAAATGCGTGCAAAACGCTTTAACCGCGATCATTATACTGTCGATTACATGCATACTGTCATAATGTCCACTACAATTTATTCGTGAATGATCATTAATGGTCATTGAGGCCAGTCGTGGCGCAGGGGTGACTGTAAACCGATTGATTGTGGGTTCGACCACTCGAGGAAACAAACAAACAAACAAAATACTCTTTGTTGTACCATAGAAAAGACACATATACATGTATTTAATACATAAAACAGTACAATTGGCGGCCTTATCGCTAAGAGAGCGATCTCTTCCAGGCAACCTTTGGGTAGAGGAGAGAATGCATTGTCTGAAAAGGGAAGGGATGTACAGAGCTGATATCTAGTTTTACATACACATACATAAATACATATATTCATACATACATACACACATACATAAATATATAAATAAATACGTAATACTTTGCTTATAAAATAATCAAATATTTATTTAAATTTATATGTCCTTTTCTTCGCTCTGGTATCGAGCCAAAGGGCGGCGTTGATACCCGCCATACGCCGCACTCAACACGCAATGCCTTCAGAATTCTGTGGAGTATCCTCTGACTATCCCGCTACATGCAAGTTATAACGTGAAATTAAAAAGCACAACCAAATTGGTCTATCACTCTTTCGTTTAAAGTGAAATATTTTTCTTCAATTGCCCCCAGTTTGTTATTTCGAATACAAAATACATTTACCATTGCCAATGCAACAAAGCTTTGTATTAAACATGAATTCCCGCATACTCTTTGACGTTGCATAGAAATAAATATACACTGTAATTGATAGGAGTTTCAAAATACTGTTTTATACTTTCGTGTATTGAAATTTAAAAATAAAATTGCTTCCTTCTATTCCGAAAACAACTTGGGGGAATGATTATCTCAATTAAGAGAGAACGTTTTTTTTTTAATATCAGAGTTAAACGCCGCACCTAGCGATACTAGACCGATGAAATATAAATCAATTTTTAATACAAGAATTAAAAATTGATTTATTTATTTATAGACTGTCATAGGCTTCGCTTGTTAACAATTTACTATAAAAGTGTTTCACGTCGTCTCTTCCCAGAACTATCTTCCGCCCGGTAGTTTCCCGTTGGACTGACAGCTTTGACGTTTGTTACATTACTTGATGCTTGAAAAGATATACTTTTAATAAAGAATACTTTCATTTTGAATTTGGTGTTTTTTTTTATATTATTAGTTTATTTTTTCTTTTTCTTTTTTTCGTATGCAAGTTTAAGGAGTACATAAGAACGTAGTGTCTCAACATTAGATTTTTCTCTTATAGAATGGTTCGGGAATTCGACTTGCCTCGCCTAGTGCGAGCCGGATGGGGCTTCATTATTTGAATTTTAAACCGAACCCTTAGCAAGACATACAAAAAGAAAATTAGTTTAAATTATAAATCAAAAGTAAAATGTAATGATATGTACATAAATTTAGAGGATTAAAGATTAAGTTGAGTGCTACATTAGCATTAGACGCAGTTAGATGCACTAATGCAACGCTATTCAAATATATGTAGAGAATGTTCTTGTCTCACTTACGGATGTTATATATGAGCATAAATTATTTTATCAACGCCATCGTGGCGCTGCAGCAGAAGTAATAACTTCTGACTGTATAAGCAGTTATTGGTTCGATTTCTACTCGAGGAAATGGATTATTGGAACGAAGTTCCTTACGGCAGGCTTGGAAGGGATAGGGATTTCGCTGCGTGACCGAACTGAAAAAAATGTCATAGTAAAACCGTAAGAAAAATGCGTGGAATAAAACCGTTAAATGAGACGTGAGGCAGGCGCGACAGTCGCATACACAGACGAGTAGTGTATAATAACTTTCTCTTTCTCCCTCTTTCTTTTCGTTCTCTCATCCCTTCTCTTTCTATTACCTTACCTTCGTTCCTACCTGGTGTCCCACGACACCATTTTAATTGTTTTTCATTTCCTTGCTCTGGTACGGAGGGTCTTGCCACTAGGTCATAGGTTTCCTTTGCTATGATATAAAGCTATATGAAGCTACAAAAAACATATTATACATAATAATTATATTAACAAAAAATATTTCAAAATTCTAGAGGTATAAACCATAAAAAATACCTGGTCCTATTTTTATCATCGCTATAGATAGTGGTCCAGTCAACTCCATTCCATTTACATTCTCTTTTAGATGGGAAAAAAGGGTATATTGTTATGGAAATACTCAGAAATATAACGTTCTTTGTGAAGTGTATTGAATTGAATTACTTTTAAAATGTTCGCGGTAAAATAACGGAAGTACTCTTTACTATATCTGTAGATTTTAAACATTTTATTTTTTAAAGTGTAACATATGTGGGATATCAAGCAGCAGGGTAGGGGCAGGCAGATGGGACCTGGGGACCTAGTGTTAAGCCACTCCTGAAATTCCTACGGAAATGTGAGTATCACTTAGTTCCCAGGTTCCCCATGCCTACTCTGCTATTGACGAGATACAGGGTGAAGCTACAAAAAATATATATCCAATGGAGGTAATCAATATTACACCACATGACTACACCTATACGGATGAAAGGTTGTTCTAAAAATAAAAACTGTTACATATTCTCGTTCGTCGTCACGTATACTTCTAGACTACTAAAAATATTTCTGATGGTATTTTTTTCCTATGAAAGCATTATTTAATAAAGTGGGAATTTAATAATTATCATTATTATTATAGCATTTCCTATACCAACGAAGTACCTTCCCCCAAAGTGGGGAACGGAAGTCTCTTAATGAGAACGCAGTGTCTTAACACTAGGTTCCCATGATCCCTACGCTTACTTTGTTATGTGCTGGATATAGTGTAAATCTAAAAAAAATACATATAAAAAAAATAAAAAAAATATTTTAAGTTAAACGGTTTTATATTGCAGATAAATGTACTAAAAGCTAAAAAATAATTTCATGAAAATTATGATTACTAAAATAAAATCGTGGGGCACGTCCAATATCTACAATTGAAAGACATGGTATGAGACTTCACCCACCTAGTGGTAAGTAGCAAGTGTCGTGCACTTTTTTATTTTTAAGTTTTTAGTTTTTATTTCTCATTCTATTCAATTGACTATGTACAACAAGATGTGCCTGAATCTTGAGGGGTGTATCCCTAGCGACGTGTCATTTTAGCCACCCTAACGCCACACAGTCCTCGACAGGATACCTGATCTTGACTTGGGTGGGAGATTCATATTGTAATTTTGTATAGTATACTGTATTATACTTACCAAGCCCTTTATTTTGATACCCATATTGATGGGATTGAAAACTACATTATCCGCCATTTTGTATCAGTGGCCATCTTTGATTTTGATTTTGTATAGTGCACTGAATTCTACTTGACAAGCCCTTTTATTTGATACCCATATTGATGGGATTGAAAAAAACTAAGTTGTCCGCCATCTTGTAGCGGCGGCCATCTTGGATTCACAATAATATTGAATATGGATAATTGTATTGTCACCAGAATCAAAGGCGTATACCAAATTTCAGATCAATCGGTTAACGGGAAGAGGGTTAAATTTCCATTACTAAATTTGACCCAAACAAATATACAAACAAATAAATAAACAAACGGGGTGAGCTAAATAAAACCGTTTAATAAAAAGGAAATTTAAGAGTGAAAAGTAATACGAAATGAAAGAAAGCTTAATCTTTTCAATCTACATTGTAACATTTCACACAACACGCCGCGTAAAGTAAAGTTAAATGAAATCGCAGCTTTGAAGTTGGAAACTTCCATAATTTCGGTTTAATACCTACTTATGAGTTCTTGTACTGTACTTGTATGGATATCGTTGCGAGAGTAATTATTTCAGTTCAGTTCAAAAGTCAAATACTGTGTTATTATACTTAGAAGTTAATATGTTTATAATTATTTTATTATCAAACACTTTTATTTATTATTTTTTAGCTTCACGCTATTATTTTTGTATCCCGCACGTAGCAGGGTATGAAGAGGGAACCTGGAAAGCTAGTGTTAAGACGCTTCCGTTCCTTATTTTTCACTGAATTTTATAGGCATTGCATGTTGAGTTGCGAAACTCAACGTAGCGCTTTGCCTCGTTACCAGGACGAAGAAATGAAAATATTAAATATTGCATTCCCAACTGGGAATCGAACCCTTGACTGCCGCATTTACAGTCGCACGCTTATGCTTCTGTGGTGCGACAGCCTTATATCTCTATCTGATATAGAAAAATCGAAAATGACGCGACTAAAGCTTAGTAAAATTATTCTACTAAGTCATAAATTCGCGATTGAAATAATCTATATATATAAAAGGACTTGTCCTCACTGACTGAGGTAAGACGCATGCACAGCCGTAACCGCTGTGCGTAGAAACGTGCAATTTGGACAAAAGTTTACTTTCGTAATCTGGACATCCACTAAGAAGGGATTTTGCAAATTTTTAACCCTAAAGGGGTGAAATAGGGGTAAAAAGTTTGTATGGAAAAAAATTAAAATCGGCACCGATTTTTATAAAATTTGAAATTTAGATTTTTAAAAGTATTTAATTGAACACGTGTTTCATCGTTTTCTAGAATTCTCCCCCTAAGGGTGCAAATAAGGGGTTGAAAGTTTGTATGGAAAAATCTTTAAATCGCCACCGATTTTTATAAAATTTGAAATTTAGACTTCAAAATATTTCATTGAACACATGTTTCATGGGTTATTAGAATTCACCCTTAAATACGCAAGCGAAGCTGCGCGCGTCCGCTAGTTTAATATATAAACATTATGATTTTTATTAAAATATACTGAACAAATATAATTATACAGTATGGAGCTAAGTAAAGGATTTCATAAGGAGATTATATTCTTGCGCATGGAATCTTTTATATCTTGCTATAGTCTATGAGGCGATTGCATAAAACGATCAGTGTCCAAAAGTTTTAATAGACACCGTAAAAAGACTACAAATTTTATAGTTACCACTTTTACACTATTAATTTTTTTGTTTGATTGTAAACACGATGGTAATGGTAGATTTCAATCCCTGCCTTGAACGTACAAATTGCGGAATTACGACTCGACTCGTCTAGAATAGTCTTGAATCGTTAAAAGGAAAGTGGAGAAGGAGAGAGGTAGATTCTCCTCCAACTACCTTAATAAACGAGATAAAATGTTTGAAATAGTTACTAATTTTAAGTGTAAAATATTTGCTTATCCTATCCTATATCTTATAAAACAAAGTCGCTTTTCGTGTCTGTCTGTTGTTTCTAACTCTTCTTCTTCTAAACCACCCAACGTATTTTGATGCGGTTTTCAACATTAGGTCGAGTATTTTCCGTAGAAGGTTTATATATAGTTTATTATTTGTACATTCTTATGTAAATTAATCATTTCTCTGTCTAAAAATAATAATTTCAATATATTTTTTATTGTGAGTCATATTTTTCCATAATGGTATTAATCCTTATCCTTTAAAATACTTTATTAATTTTCTACGTTAAACGAAGATAAAAATTGCTTTTTACACTATTTCGAAATTGCCTATAATTTTAGAGAAAAACGCATTTAATTGTTGACACATCACGCCGTTAACACATCAGCTATGTTTCACTTATCCCTTACTCTCAGCATATAAATAAGTATATTAGTTACGTTGGCCATTTAATGTAGACCAAAACTGTCTTTTACTGTTTTTCATTTTAATAAGAACTTTAGAAGTTGTTACAATATCAAAAAATCCTTGCTGCGAAATAGCTCGCCACTCGCCATGCGCCCGCCGCGCCCGCCTGCCTTACACGCATCGGTGGTTCAGTGGTAGAATGCTCGACAGCCACGCGGGCGGCCCGGGTTCGATACCCGGCCGATGCATTCTATTTAATTTTCCTCACAGGCAGACACGTAGTGCTTGCTTTGCATCAGGGACAGAATACCCTCTTCAGCATTAACCACAAGCTCGAAAAAAAAACCCACCTGCCTTTATAGCAACGAAGATTTAGATGCGTTTGCACGTATTAGATAATTCGAGTTGAATGTATTATTTCAGCGCGATATATTTGGTTTCATATTTTTTGTAGTAGTTATTAGTAGGTAGGTTTTTGTTTATAATTTCTTCCGTTTAAAAATAGTCATTTAACTATCTAAAAATAGTCATTTAAATATATTTTAATAAGTACTTGAAAGGTTAGTAACACAGATATAAAATTACGGTACCTACTAAAAAATCCTTGCTGTGTAAAACAATAGGAAAATCCTTATTGAAACTACGAAAATGCGGGTTGCATTGGGGTTTAATTAATTTTCACATTATTTTAAGTGCTTTGCAAACATACATTATATGAATAATCCAGTAGTAAAAGCGGGCGAAGCCGCAAGAGGGTCGCTAGTTAAATATAAAATATGTTCATTTTCTGGTTCTGTTAACGAAATGAACGTAAGAGCCGCCGTTGTGTTCCACCACTTAACAAGCAATGGTTTGAAAATTCAGCAAAAAGTGGGAAATGGATATGTCTCAAAGGAAACGGAGTATCTTAACACTAGGTTCCCAGTTGACCTCTGCCTGCCTTGGTATATGTGGAATAAAGCGTGAAACTGAAAACCCATTCGTTGTATTACAACGAAATGTATACATTTATATTAATTACAACTATTCCACCGAATCAAATTCAAATTTACAATTCTCATACGCTATTAAATATACCCGAATTGCTGTATCAATATTACATATTTCATATAACATATAATATTACAAATGCTGTTGATGCATATGAGTACATTCGTTTTAACGCTAACTACATTTTCAATCTGTGAATTCATTGTGTGCGGCCAATAGCAGAAAAAAATAATTATTCATTATAATTATAATATCTATTTAAGTTTAAGGATTAGACTTAAACAAATATTATACTTATA
The DNA here is from genome assembly GCA_000313835.2 of Heliconius melpomene melpomene. Taxonomy (NCBI): domain Eukaryota; kingdom Metazoa; phylum Arthropoda; class Insecta; order Lepidoptera; family Nymphalidae; genus Heliconius; species Heliconius melpomene. The sequence goes on from HE671248.1 coordinate 226,433, forward strand.
ATTAATACTTACATATAATAAATACTTAAGTTTAAATAAGTGTAAATGATTACAACACGAAGTGAAAAATATATCGTCTCCGCGAGTCTCATACAACTGCCCCTTAGACTATGTCTGCTTACGAGCAAGATAAAGATGTTAGAAGTGACGTCAATATGAGTCTTAATGCGGATTAATCGTGATCTCTCGCTCGAGATAGGTTTATCTAACTTTATTTTCTCATGTTGAAGAGTTTCAATGTAATGGATACGGAGTACGTACTTATAATGGTAGAGTGGTTGGGAGAAAATGAATATTTTAAGTAAAATTAAATTTAAATTTAAGGCCATCGTGGCGCAGTGGCAAAAGGGTATGACTGTAACGCGACAGTTGTGGGTTCGATCTCCACTCGAGGAAGTTAAATATTTACTTACGTTTATATTTCCATTTCTTCGGTCTGGTGCAGAGTTGACATTCTGATGTCGAGGTCTGAATTCTGCCTGCCTGAATAATCTGATATAATCGAGCTGATCTGATGATGAAGACAGGATTTGAATAAGGAACTCTTCGGTGATTATAACTAAAGTATTTAAGTTTAGGCTCATTATCATTTAAGCATGTTTTTTATTAGTTTTTCTTATATATATTTATAGTTTTTTTGTTTAGAATGTATTTCTTCTTTCTCTTACTAAGTACTCTCTCTGCTTACTAACCAAACACATGGTACACAGAAGACAATATTAAAAAAAAATAGAAGACCTGTCTAAGAGGCAAAAAAGTGACAATATTTTGAAATTGACATAAAATTTATTCTAACTTTCTAAAGATACATGCATAAATAATTTGATTTCTAAAGACTGTAAAATATCAATAAATATAAGAATATAAAACTTTTAGTGTATGACAGCGTATCGTAATAATAAAATAACATTCGATGTTTATATTAAAAATACACATAAAAATATTATTACTTGAAAGCCGGTTAAACCTCCGTGACGCAGCGATACAGTATCTGACTCTAAGCACAACGGTTATGGGTTCGATTCCTACTCGTGGAACAAATTTCATTCCTTTTTTTTAATAATTATATAATAATTTCCGCCGCTCAACAAGTAATGAATAAAACTATAGATATAATTTATCTTAAATAGATATAAAATACGGATATTTTATATATGAGGCCAGTAGTGGCGTAATGCCTCCATTACCAATTCAGCGGTAAGTCGGTGACGGAATTGTCTTAATGAGCACGGAGTATCTTAATAGTAGGTTCTCAGGTTACTACATAGCACGGTAGGCAGAGGGAACCTGGGAATCTAGGGTAAAGAATTCTGGACGCGTGGCAAGTTGAGCAGTGGAACGCAATGTTACCAAGGTGAAGGAAAAAATATAAAATATTTCATTTTCTCGAAAGGGAATCGAACCCACTACCTGTCGCGTTTACACTACTTGTATATGTTGAGTTTTTTATTATTTAATTTTGCTTGTTTGTTGTCGTCAGAAATTATGAACATAATACTAAAGTAAACTTATAATCCATAATGCATCTCTAGAATCAAAATGACTTATCTTAAAAAATATATAAACATTATTATTTTAAAAAATACTTATATATATATATATATAGTTAAGGATCAGACCATTGTCGCCGTAGTCAAGTAAATTACTCTATCACACGGTTAGCCTGAAGGCATCAGGTAATTCTGTCGCCATTTTTCTTCGAAAATGAGGACTTTAGAACAATATTAATCTAAGATTAAAAATACTGTAGGTATATAGGATACCTATTCTTAAAATAACAATACATTTAATTTGAAATGAGAAAAACGTTTTAACGTGTTTTTTCTTAGAAAAATCTATTTGTTGTTTTTGCAAAATGGAATTTTGTTTTGTGCATGTAAAATAGAAAATACTTTATTAGTGCTCTTCTATACTAAGAAAAGATTTACTAATCTCACCTAATTAAATGATTATTAGTCCAGTTGTTTCGTTTGTGCGTTATTATTTACAGTCACTCAGTACCGGAAAAAATGCTTAAATTTTAAGAATTAAATCTTCATATTTATAGCAAACAGTGTGTACAACGCTTAACATATACAATAATAGAGTATAAATTGTAGAGAAAATGTCACAAGCTACAAAATAAAATGACCGAGTCAGTAATAACGTAGAAATGGACAGAAAACAGGAAGTTATAAATATATTTTGATACCGGAAGCAGCAACGACAAGTTGTGTTTATACCACACTTTTAGTATACTAGAGGGCATCGTGATACATTTGAGAGCTCTTTTACTTATGTACGACGAATGCGGGTTCGATCATATTTATATAATATACTAGCGGCCCGCCCGCGGCTTCGCCTGCGTGAACTACGTTATTATTAATTTCTGTTTCCATGAGTACCTACGTCCTATAAGCGACGTCAATGCAAAATTTGAGACTTCCAGCATTTGTAGTAACGAAGTTTCATACAAACTTTCAACCCCAAAAACAACCCCTTAGAAGTTAAATATTACAAATTCCCGTCTTAGCGAGCACCTACGTCCTATAAATAACTTCTATGCAAAATTTGAGATTCCTAGCACTTGAAGTTTCTGAAATTTCGTGATGAGTGAGTGACCTTTCGATTTTATATACAGGGTGGAAGAGGCAGCGCTTCTTTTACTGAAACTGCATATAGGGTAAAATATTTCAAACCCGGAGCTAAAAAAATTTATCAAGATGCCTCAACAGTTTGGACGTAGGATTTTTTTTTCATTTCACGATTTTTTTCCATTCCTGTATTTCGTGTCACGCACACATACACATACTACTACAAAAATACTACTAAGCGTTGCCAAACTTCTACTTTTCATTCGTCAAAACATAACCGAACGAGAAAGAACTATATCTCGCGTTCTTTTTCACGCAATTACCTATTTATAATAATAAATCTAAATAACGTTCAAAGCTCTTATTAAAATTGTTTAATAAAGTCCTACTTTAAGGCAATTTATTATATCTCCTTTATTACGAAATTATTTAGAAATAACTCATGGTTATTGAGCCACTCACAAAATTATATTCAAAACTAGCGACCCCCTTGCGGCTTCGCCCGCTTTTACTACTGGATTATTCATATAATGTATGTTTGCACTTAAAATAATGTGAAAATTAATTAAACCCTAATGCAACCCGCATTTTCGTAGTTTCAATAAGAATTTTCCAATTGTTTTACACAGCAAGGATTTTTTAGTAGGTACCGTAATTTTAAATCTGTGCTACTAATCTTTTCAAGTACTTATTAAAATATATTTAAATGACTAATTTTAGATAGTTAAATTACTATTTTTAAACGGAAGAAATTATAAACAAAAACCTGCCTACTAATGACTACTACAAAAAATATGAAACCAAATATGTATATCGCGCTGAAGTAATACATTCAACTCCAATTATCCAATACGTGCAAACGCATCTAAATCTTCGCTGCTATAGAGGCAGGCGGGCCGCCCGCATGGCAGGCGAGCATTCTACCACTGAACCACCGATGCGTGTAAGGCAGGCGGGCGCGGCGGACGCATGGCGAGTGGCGAGCCGTTTCGCAGCAAGGATTTTTTGATATTTTAACAACTTCTAAAGTACTTATTAAAATGAAAAACAGTAAAAAACAGTTTTGATCTACATTAAATGGCCAACGTAACTAATGTATTTATTTATATGCTGAGAGTAAGGGATAAGTAAAACTTGAGTCGATACAGCTGAAGTGTCAACGGCGTGATGTGTCAACAATTAAATGCGTTTTTCTCCAAAACTATTCGCAATTTCGAAATTGTGTGAAAAGCAAATTTTATCTTCCTTTAACGTAGAAATTTAATTAAGTATTTTAAAGGATAAGGATTAATACCATTATAGAAAAATATCCCTCACAATAAAAATATATTGAAATTATTATTTTTAGACAGAAAAATAATCACTACACGTTATTCTTAAAAGATATGAATATGCCATCGCGGACTTTTTTGTAGATCTTATTAAGAGGAACAATACTCCGGTACATTTTTTTCATGTAGTACTTACCATTAGAGCAGCGCATGCGCGAAAGTGTCTCAACGGGTAGGACTTTATACATATTTATCGTATTTATGTTAATTTACATAAGAATGTACAAATAATAAACTATATATAAACCTTCTACGAAAAACACTCGACTTAATGGTGAAGACCGCAACAAAATCCGTTGGGTGGTTTAGAAGAAGAAGAGTTAGAAACAACAGACAGACACGAAAAGCGACTTTGTTTTATAAGATATAGGATTTTTAACACACAAAATGATATTGAACTACAATAGATAGGTACTTACATTTAAACTTTAGTTTTCCATCGTCGTTGTCGCATTCTCCTTTTACTACCACTAATATTTACATCATAAGTAATATTAAAAACTCAACATTTGTTTGAAATGTCTTAAAAGAATGTATGTTTTGAGAGTACACTCAAATACTGACACACAATAGTTTAACATTTGAGAAAAATACTCAGTAATCACATCATCACGATCACGAAACATTCATCACGATTTTAGGAATCCGATTAATGATAAAATTAATATTAAACAACATCCAAATAATTTAAAACACTTAATAATTATTCAACGTCTAAAGTCAAACAATATCATGTAAATACAACTGTTCTTACACAGATAATTAAAAACATTGTAATAGTTGCCACTAACTAAAATACTTCTCGAACATACTTTTAAATTTTTTATTAATATTTTCATTATTATTTATATTTGTTTAATTATTTTGATAGAAAATCGTATAAAAATTAAAAAGAAACGAGTCTTATAATGTTAATGTTATGTCTTTTTTCTTTTATTAATTATTACTATAAACATAATTATTAAAACATAAATCTTATGCATTTTATGTCCTAAAATAATCATTATAATTCTTGTATTTGTGCAATAAAGACTTTTTATCTTTATCTTATCTTATCTTAAATGAAAACTAGTATTCAGATTTTGAGGTAAAATATTTTTTTTATAAAATCAGAATTGGTTTTTGATTTAATCAAATAGTAATCGATATATCTAAGCATTTACATATTTAGCGCAAATAGTCATGAGAATTTTATAACATACTAGCGGACCCGGACGCGGCTATGCCTGCTTAAAATATAAGAATATAATTTCTATAGTAATATAATTTCAATCTAGATGAAATGCTAAAAGTGACTATTATATTTATTTTCATAAGGATGAATATCAAAATGTCGCGGTAACGGTTGCGTAGCGACGCGACGGTTGTTATTAACATGGCAGAATAAATTGCATGTCAAATTAGAGAGTACTTTAAAATATATTAGTTTATATGTGTAATGTAATGTCATATAGCCTATAGCACTTCTGAAGAATGCAGCTTTTATAAAAAACAAAAACAATGTAAATCAGACCAGTAGATCCAGAGATCTTAGCGTTCAAACAAACAAACAAACAAACAAACAAACAAACTCTTCCGCTTTATTATATTAGTATAGATTACGTTTTCTCTGACTCTTCTGCTATAGGGGATAAATTGTGAGGAATTCTGCAGAAAGTGGAGAATGGCAACAGAGTGACATAACAATAACTTCTCAGGTTCCATCTGCTTCCTCTCCTATGTGCCGGAAACAGCGTGAATTTATAAAAAACTATTACTACTATAGTAATCAGAATGCAGGACACTCATAATGCTTGTTGGCAACACTAGAGCCATACAATCAGCTACTCTTCCACTTGGTTTTAAGCCAAAACATCAAAACGTGAATGGAAACAACTTTAATTATCTAAACTGATGGCGATTCGTCGTTTTACTTGCTTTTTAGGATCAAAGGCCAATCGAAGGGGATCGTAGAGAATATTTAGTGTTAAGATATTCCATTCTACACTTTCCAGCCCACATTTGAGATATTGCTTGTGACAGACGAGGAAATAAAAATATATAATAATCTCCTAGATAATAGACCTCATTCATAACCGGTTCAATTCCCACACAATATGTACGTATCTACGTTATAGGTTCCATGTTTTTTTTTTATCGAGATACCATTTAATTTTTTATTATTATTTTAAACAAAACTAGCAGAATAGCACACTAAAACTATTTAATAATATTTATAGTCTATTATTTGCACAAACCCTACATTATAAATAAATTTTACATCAACAATTTTAATGAAGTTCAAGGAACAACAAGCTTTCTAATGCTTCATTCGCTTCGCTTCGAGCGCTTTCAAAGATTCTCTAGTTCCGCAAACACATCGGATATATTAAGTTTATATTGCGCGTCGTGGGAAGTAGAAAGTCCACTTAAATTAAAGTGCTATTGCTATATATAGCTTTTAAAGTGTCCAAACAATAATAAATATTTACAATAGCTATCTGAGGCTAGTCGTAGCGAAGGATCACAAGCGTGGGTTCGATTCCCACACGAGGAAATTAAATAATTAACATTTTCATTTCTTAAGTATGCTACGGGGTAAAGAGCGGCGTTGAGTTCCGCCACTCAATGCCTGCAGAAACCGACGGTTTTAACACTAGGCTCCCTCTGTCTACCCTTCTACATGCAGGCACTGCACTGCATGAAGCTGAAAAAAATGTAATCTACAGTATGTATACAAATATTATAAATATAGAGATATTGCCGGTTGAGTGACGTAACTCATCGTCGCGCTTTGTCTTGTTGCCATAGCAGAAGAGGTTAAAATAATTATTTCAACTGAATAAGAATCGAGCTGGCAACCACCGCGTTTACAACCAGACGCTGCGCCAGGACGGCCTTATATAATTTTTACAGTTTCTATTACAAATTCAAACATTAACCGACTTTATTATGATTATTGTGAAGCACATTAAAGTTTAGAGCGGTATTAGTGTAAATTACCTTTGCTGTCTATTATCATTTGAAGCCGTTAAAGAAGGTATTTACTATTCAATAACAATTACATAATATAATGATATCTTAGAAATGGAAAAAATAAATATATAATGTGGTGTCGTGGGACACCAGGTAGGAACGAAGTTCCTTCGGCTAATGTAGAATCGACACAAATTGCAAAAAAAGTCGTGCTCAATTTTATGTAGGTTTATTTGATTTTTCTCTTAAATTTTGCTGATTAGTTTTTATTTAAGTACAAGAAAGTATTTAGGAAATAATAAATTACTTAAAATAAAAAAAACATCGTAATTCAAATTATCAACTAAAAAAAGAAAGAGGGAGAAAGAGAAAGGTATTATACACTACTCGTCAGTGTATGCGACTGTCGCGCCTGCGCACGTCTCATTTAACGATTTTATTCCACGCATTTTTCTTACGGTTTTACTATCACATTTTTTTCAGTTCGGTCACGCAGCGAAATCCCTATCCCTTCCAAGCCTGCCGTAAGGAACTTCGTTCCAAAAAAGCTTTTCATTTTTTTTGAAAAACAGGTTTTATTTCTATAATTTCAGTTTTTTAACTCTATAATTTTCCTTTTTCTATTTTTTCTTTTGCCATTCGCACAGATAGGATAACGATTTCCTAAAAGAAAAAAGTTATAGAAAATGGAGAAGGAAGATAGAGAAAGAAAGTTATAGATAAAAAAGTGGTTGTAGATTTTTTTTATGTATTTTTTTTATTTTAAATATTTACTTTACATGATTTATTTTTTTAAGTAGTTTATAATATAGAGCTCAAACATTTTTAGTTAGCGAATAAAGCTTTTTTTTTAATATTTAGCAACGATGAAAAAGAAATGTGATAGGTTTGTTATACATTAAATCTTTTATTCATGTTCTAAAAACTTTTGTTTGCTTATTGTGGAATAACACTAAGAGGAATGTTAAAATTGAAATTCATTTCTGTTATTTTTATACTTTTCATACAATAATAAATGTTAAAAATCTTACATTTTATATCATTTTAGTATTCAAATAAAGTATTTCAGTTATATTCGACTCTAATGGAGAAGATTAAGGCTAGCTCAGTTCTAATGTTAGAAACCGTTATGTTTCTCTAACGCGTTGCTAAATGACGCCATTACGAGCTAACAGATTGTTATGTTAAATAATAGTACATTTACTTCATAGATTGTGGGATAGAGGGAATGTAGTGATAAGTCACTAAGTTTTACCGTTTTCATTTTAGATCGAGATATTGTAAATTAAATAACGAAAATTTCTTAATGGAAACGTGGCACTCCACCACTGTGCGGTTTCGTAGGAACTTCCTTTTACGCGCCACACAATTGTGGAATGGGTGATGGTGGACCTGCGGCAGTGTTTCCAGTTTGATATGACTAAGGTACATTCAAAAAGCGCTTCCATCTCCACCTCAAACCATCAAATGACTCGTACGCTCGTTTTCCTTGTATTTTCCATAATAAAAATCCTGAATATCATGCAAATGAATTTATTGTCACACATCCATATCTTTCATAGCAACTATGAAATGAATTTCTTTTAAAGACATCAATATGCATTTACAGCTTATTATATACAAAATATATGATATGAACAAAAAATCATGAAAAGATATGTCAATCACATTCAGGTAATTGAAAAAAAAAGGTAAAATGCACACAAATATTTTTATTTTCTAAAACTAACATATTATACTTATACAAGTTTTATATAATATTTATATTTATACATATCTATCGTTCATCAAAGGCCCACACTATCTACATTATGTCCCCATAAAAAGGAAACGGTCCTTTTGCATTATTTAGGGTATAAAAGCGAATATTTTTCAAAGTATCTAATCTATCTATCGATGGTCGTCTCGGCATTCAGTTTATGTTATTTTTGAAAGCCACGGCAAAAGGGGTAAAGTACACCCATAGTTCATTCCATTTTCCATTTCTGGTCACGTAACGACCATTCTGTTGCAGTCATTAGGGTAATTTATAGCATACGATATGGGTACGATTTTTATAATATTATAGAGGCCTTCTCGGCGTAGCAGCACAGCATCTACAATCGTAAAGGCGATGGCTGTGGTTTCTATTTGCAATTTTTGTGGATAAATTATCTTCATTACCTCGATTTCGTAACCAGCACGGTGTTGACTTACGCAATTCAACACATATCACATTTTTGTTCATATCATATTTTTTTGCGAAATTAAAGCCTCAAAAGTAATAATTTTATACTTATATTGAATTATCTAATTAATTTTATATAATTCAACGTATTATAAATATAGAATTATATAAAATTTATATTTTATAGAACTGAGAAGAATCGGTACGATCCTAAAAACTTAGCCATTTTTTAATATCAATAATAATTTTGATTAACGCAATAATAAAAGCACAGAACTGAATTTTGATTGATTTGATTGACATAGACTGGAGTAAGCATTTTTAAGAATTGTGATATATTAGATTCTCGGATGTTTTCTGAGATCCTATTATAAAACTGTACACATTATCCTATTAAATAATTACGGACTACGGCCGCACTAAATTTAAGCCTATTTCACTGGAAAAAGGGCTTAAATTTACCTACTAAAGTATGAACTAAAAAGTAAACTAGACTAGTTTCACGCTGAATCTCTAGCGTTGTAGTCAGAGAGAACGGAGTGCCAAACTCTACGGTCTCTACATATAATAGGTTTACAAACTTTCTATTTTATTTATCTATAAATTCTATGTAAAAACTACACAAAAATCAAAATAATATGCAATTTTTATGCTTATCTCGTATTGTACTGTGTAAAAGGACTTCTAATCTGACTGCGACGTGGACACTGATCTATTGAGATGTATTCGAACAACGGCGAGTATCGTGTTCGGAGTGTACTCCTTCTCAGCATGTCATAAATATTCTATGGAATAATCTATGGTTATGAATATGAATTTTGAAGAATTGTAGTGGTTATGGGTTCAATCCCATTTGTGGTGCTGATATTTTTAACTATTTTCATTTTCTCATATTGTATCAACACAAGCATTTGGAACCAGTTCGAAGCAATAGTTTCTGAGATAAGAACGTATAATCAAACAAACTCTTTAGCTTTATATTTATAACATTAATTTAAATTTCATCATCACCATCAGCCTGTCCTCGTCCACTGCTGGACATAGGCCTATCCAATGGCACGCCACTGAGCTCGATCTACAGCTCTTCGCATCCAGCCGCTGCCCGCTACTTTGCGAATATCGTCACCCCATCTAGCTGGAGGACGTCCTACATTACGCTTGCCGAGGCGTGGTCTCCACTCTAGAACGCGCTTACCCCAACGGTGATCGGTACTGCGGCAAATGTGATGTGTGTAATTTAGATTTGCAAAACTGAATTATTCATACATATTCGTTTTCATGTTTATAGTTGTAATATTTTGCATAATAAATTTAGATACACGTGCGTTTGACATTCATTAGTGGTTTATGTTTTGTTTAGGCCGAAATGTTAGTATAGTGGTGGCTAATGATTATAAACGACTTTGACAATTAGTTCAGGGGTCGTTGGTTTGATTCTTACTTACCATAAATACTCACTATTTACTACTAAAAGTAATTACTACGAGTCTTGTTTTAATGAAGAGTTACTATAGACTTTGCTCTACCGGGCCTTTTCTTCTGTTTTTCTTCAAAACGCATCAACAAAAACATATGTTACAACAAAGTAAGTCATAAAACGGTTTAATGCACCTCCTATATACGTATACGTGTTTCTGGAGTAGGCAGAGCGGGCGTCACGCCAACATCTGAGAGTAATGCTTTTGGTTCTTATAATGTCATCATTTCTAAGAAAGATATTCTAGTTTTACTCTAGAGTAAAACTTTGAGGCCAGTCGTGGCTCAGGTGCACAAGCGTGCGACTATAATCGTGACAGGTTGTGTGGGTTCAATTTCCTTAAATATTAAATTATTTCCTCGCTCTGGAATTAAGTGGTAGAACTCAACGCCGCGTTTCGTCTCGTTACCAGTGGGAGCCACCCCAGGTCATAAACCTGGACATATTCATACCCTCACAGTCGTGCAACGGCACAAGCGTGTGGCTGTATACGCGACAGGTTTAAATTCCACTGGAAGTAAGGAAATATTACACATTTTTTTGTTAGCTCTTATGTAGAAGCAAAAGCGCGGCGTTGAATTGCGCCACTCAATATGCAATACCTCCGGAATTCGGCAGAAAGTAGAGAGCGTGAAGCTGAATATGAAACTACAGCAAAAGCTAGTACAAAATAATTTATATACAACTCCCATATTATACAAATACAAAAGTAAAAATCGAGCTATTATAACGTAGGGTTAATACGAGGTTACTGGCGAGCGGCCAGAATAGGTTTGTTGAACGAAACCGTTGTTTTTTATGTTATTTTTAACTGTGATTATTAACTGGACTTTGCGGGGATGGAAGGAAGTTATGTAGCGTTTTTTAATAACACGAGCTGTTGGGCAAAAGAATAAAATGACACGGACGGGGGCAAGCTTAATAAAAGATTTATTTAACTTTTACTTTTATTTGGTATGTGTGGAACGGTGCTAGTTCAATTTGACCCATTTTCAGGGTCCCACACTCCATTCACTCTCTTCATAGTCTCTTACTATAGGTATTTGAGAATATCTATATATATATATATATAAATAAATTTTTAACAAAAAGGAAAACCGACTTCTAACAACGAACTAAAAAGTGAAAAATAATTATACAAAGATTTTATAATTTTGAAGTCGGTTTACTTGGCGCCGACTTCAAAATTATAACTTTATTATTAAACATGCTTAGTAATTAGATATTGTAGTAAAGGTGTTGTAGCATTAGCTCGACACCGACTTCAAAATTATAAAATCTTTGTATAATTATTTTTCACTTTTTAGTTCGTTGTTAGAAGTCGGTTTTCTTTTTGTTAAAAAATAATTTATTTTACGATTTTAAGTGATGGGTAGATCTTAAAATGATGCTTCTTAAACGAGTGGTGATGGTGGTGGTAGTGGTTGTCAACGAGTGGTTGTGGTTGTCCTAAGTAAAACTTTATTTAATTAGGTATTATTTTTGTGCAAAGTTACATTTTGGTATATTGACAAGAACATACACAAAAAGTATTCGGGCGAATTGAGAATCTCCCTTTTTTGAAGTTGGTTGAAAAGAAATGCATCAATACATCAATTTAAAAAGTTTTTGCTTGTAACTTTAACAGTATAATCAATTTTTTACCAAAAAAAACAAACTTTCTCAGTTTTCACCGGATCCCAGAATCGGAACCTAACCAAACTTTCACCAAATTATCCTTGAAGTGTATCCTTTCAAATAAAAAAAGAAACATGAAATTGTGTGAAATCGGTTGACGCGACATTAGTTATTCGGCTATTTGTCGCGCACATACCTAATGCAAATTTAAGACTTATGTGATTTTCTCATAGATACCATTGTCAGACATGGACCAAAAAAAAATGGGACCATTCGGGAAGCTTCACCTTTCAAACAAAATCAAAATCAAAATCGGTTCACCCAGTCAAAAGTTATGAGGTAACAAACATAAAAAAAAAAATTAAAAAAAAAAATAAATTAAAAAAAAAAAAACAGTCGAATTGATAACCTCCTTTTCTTACAGAAGTCGGTTAAAAAGGACTTGTCCTCACTGACTGAGGTAAGACGGACGCACAGCCGTAACCGCTGTGCGTAGAAACGTGAAATTTGGACAGATGTTTACTTTCGTATTCTGGACATCCACTAAGAGGGATTTTGAAAAATTTTAGCCCTAAAGGGGTGAAATAGGGGTTGAAAATTTGTATGGAAAAAAAATAAAATAGGCACCGATTTTAATAAAAATTGAAATTCAGGCTCTTAAAAGTAATTCATTGAACACATGTTTTATGGTTTTTTAGAATTCTCCCCCCAAGGGTGCAAATAAGGGGTTGAAAGTTAGTATAGAAAAATCTTTAAATCGCCACCGATTTTTATAAAATTAAAAAAATATATATTGAACATATGTTTCGTGGTTTATTAGAATTTACCCCTAAATAAGCAAGCGAAGCTGCGCGCGTCCGCTAGTAAAAAATAATTTGAATAACTTGGATTACTAGAGTGGGGATATTTAATATCTACTATAATATAATAATTTACATGTTACACCGATATAATTTATAATCGTCAAGGAAACTGACAGTCTCTTTGTGCTGCAGTAGTATTTTATTATTATTCTACAGATTATTAATATTTTTCTTGTAAGTAAAAAAATATGAAAATGAAGTGTGTTAAATTAAAAATATAGATACTTAAATACGTTTCAGAAAATTAAATCTTAAACAAGTCAATATTATTTCTCCTTTCTTGGAAGATAAAATGTGACTAAGAATTGCGCCATTCACCATTAAGTGTACTCAAAATCGATATTATATATTGTGGACAAGCCATAAAAGATAGTATAGATACAATGTTGGAGACGCCTAAAACTGAGAAAAGGTAAAGATATAAATACGTGTATATCTATCTATCTGATAAAAGACAAACGGGAAGAATGATTTATAACCAACACGTAGCAGTAATAGGGTATCATTAACACTTCAGGTACGATACCCTAATAAAAAAGACAGCCAAATTGGATAAGGCCGTTATCTTATAGATATATCCGAAAACCAGATACAATTTAGTTTTTCTATTTATTTCGAAACAGACGTCTTCAGAGAGTACTATGACAAAGCTATAAAATTAGGTATTCCTTGGAGTTGGGAACTTTTGTAGAACAAGGTTACTACAAGTCAAGTTAAGTAGACAAGCTGTCTAGTTTATAAGTTTTGAGCTATAAGGTAAAGATTTAATTTCTTATTGCCACTGTTGCTGTATAATTCTGCAGAGAATAATAGTAGCTGCGATAGTTGTGAGTTCGAGTTAGGCGTGATTGTGGCGTTACTTGCACCTCCTATTACGCAATGTCTCCAGAATTTGGCTGAAATTGGGGTACAGAAATGTCTTAATGGAAACGGGATCCTCGAAACACTGGGTTCCCAGGTTCTCTCTATCTATCCTGTTACAAAAAATATTCTATTTTCCCCTGCCTTGGCTCAATCCAATGCGTAATTGCTTCAACACGTGATTTATCACCATAGCCTCTCTGCCTACTTTACAAAATACAAACAAATATGTAAAACAAACAAAATGTTTAGTAGGCATCTTAAAAGAAAAACTAATTTAATCAAGAAAAAAAGGCCTTTTATCCACAATAATTGTCTACCATCCCGTTATCACTCAAAACGTAATGAGAACACAGCGTTCTGGCACAAAAGCTTTACATAGCAAACTGTTCCATAGCTAGTTAAACATTTAACCCTTCCACGACTCGTTAGTAAAAAAAAACATTGTAAGGAAAGAATTATTTTTGAAGGAACCTGGAAACCATTAAAACACTTCCGTTCACTTCACTTCGACTCTCCGCTGAAATATAGAGGCATTGCGTGTAGAGTGGCGGAACTTAACGACGCCTTCGAGAAAAGAAAATAATAATTCATTTTTGGAAATATTACCTTTTGTAAATTGCTATTTTGGCTCTTGAAGTACGGCGTTGAGTTCCGCGACCGAGCAATACCAGTAAAACTCAAGAAATATATCAAAATTTCAGCATTAACACACAAAAGCCTTTCATATAACTACCTACTTAAACATTTAACTGGTCGACGTCTGTGTGGGAAAGAAAGACTCCTTTGAAACGTGGTTCGTGAATACCAATGAATTTATTATAATCACTGTTCAATAGAACTCCACGTATTATTATTGTATGAAGCAGTCGAAAATTTGGTTAGCCCTCAGATGTACGTGACTAGGCAGTATTATTATTATCAATGATTATAGACTTTATGTCTCGGATATAGTATTGAGGATGCATTAGCATTTATTATATGGAACCTAGAGTTAAGACACTCCTTTCCCCACCTCTCGTCCAATTTTTAACATTGTGTGTTTTTGTAATTTTTAATTCTTTTTTATGATATTTCTTTACCTTCACCTTCTGATAATAGTTGAGTATCGCCGGTAATTGTATTTGTATTGTTTATATTAAAGGTTAATTATACAAATATCAAAATTCGCTGTTAAGTTTTGTTTTTTTAAATAATTTCTCTTTCTTCTATATATTCTTCTATATATTATACACCTTTCTTCTATATTATACATATACTATTTAATATAGTAAGTATATCTTTTATATTTTTATGACTTAGAAAAGGGACGGAAATTATTAGTATATCATGAAAATTTAACCCTAAAGAAATGTACAAAGTATAACAACGAGAAATCAAATACATATAAAATTCAACCATTGTAAGAGACAAGGTAGCGGCACAAAAGCCCGTTTCGAGATTTTCGGGGAAACTATACTACAAGTTTCTTCTAAATATTTAACTTGACTTACTTCATATTACTCGAGTTCATGGTTTCAATCTACATTTGTTTTTTTAATTTCGCTATAATTTCAGTATATATATAATAGTTAAAATACACAAGTAAGCGGAACTAAAGTTACTTTTCACTGACAGTAAACTGATGAACTGGAATAAATATTTATAGTGTCCATACACTCCAGTCGTGGCGCAGGAGTACAAGTACAACTGTAAACGCGACAGGTTGTGGGTTCGATTCCCGCTCGAGAAAATGAAATATAATATTAAATATATTTTAACATTTCCTCGCTCTAGTGACGAGACGAGATGAGACACAATATTAAGTCACAATAATACCTCTGAAATAGACCGAAGAGGGCATTTTGTTCCTAAGGATTTTTCTCTTCTATGTAATGGTAAAATCAATAATTAGTTATAACCTTTAACATATAAATGTCTTATTCAGTTCCGTAACATGTCTTTGTCTCAAAACATTGGATGGCGTAAGAAACGCAGTGTTGTAACACTAGGTTCCTTTTCCGTAATTATCAAAGTCACAACAAAATTTTAAGCTTAAAATAAAATTGTATACCAGTAGCTAAAAGTAAAAAAGCTAGCTGTATCTAATAGAGCCATTCTGTAAAGTTAAGTTTGGTCTCGCCGACCGATGTGGACGGTGACAGGTTAAGCTTGAGCTAGGTAAATAAAGCAAGTCTGGACTATGCTTCAGCCTTAGAAGAGCCATAGCATTGTGATGGAACAAGTTAAAAGAGGATTATGTTTCTATTATTTAAAAAATATGCGAATAATTTTTTTAGTTTACAGCGACAGTAAGGCATTCCATAATGAGTAGCGTAACTCAACGCTATGTCTTGTTACCACAGACAGGAAATTAAAACATATTTTATTTCGTAGAGTGAGATCCAACTTGTCGCGTTTGAAATATATAAGTGTTTTAAAAGTAAAAAGCCTAAATTTACATTAAAGAGCCTAAATATATTTTTTTTAAATTTTAATTTAAAAATTGTTTTTAAGTTTAAACTTTGTACCACATTTTTTTTGTACCTTGTGCAGTATTGTCGGGCAGAGCGCTCTTCTAACGTCTACTTCTAAACAATTCACCCAACAATCCGTTGTTAATGTAATATAAGTACCACTTATAGTATACGAACCGATCGTAGCAAGCAAATACGAATATTTCCTATTAGAAATAGAATTCCTATTCCCATATTTCCTATTAGAAATATAACTTTTTAGTTAATATTGCTATTTTTTAATCGACTTTTTTTTGAACAAAAGCAATAAGAAAATATATATGTTGGATATCTAGTGAGAGAATAAAAAAGAAGATTAAACAGAAGTTTTTCTTTCATTTTGGAAAAATACATGGGATGCAAATTAATGTACTAAGAAATAGTTTAGAATAGGAGTAATACGGACAACACACAGATGAAATTATTGAGCCTAAGAAAGTTGAAAACTTGTAAAAATTCCATTGTTTAAAACTCTACGCAAACAGTCGATAAAACCTCTCATCCATAAACTCAAAAAAATAAATTAACATACAAAATTTATAAGAAAAATCGCACTCAAAATAACATTTTTATAATAAAACGTCACATAACTTCCAGAGCCGTACACCAGCAGGCGTCAGGTAAGGGTGTCACTGACCCAATTGCCATTTTCCAGTAAAAGCAAGCGTACGAGTATATACGATTGCCGGTGTTGACGCCCTAGTTCTGGATGGCTTGAAACTGTATTCGTATTTGTAGTACTGAGCATAATGGTTCGAGAGTCAAATCAATATGTTAATTAATCGATCTTAATGAGATTTTTTTTGGCCGCACAGCAAGGCAGAGGGAACCTGGGAACCTAATGTTCAGATGCTCTGCTTCCATTAAGGTACTTTCCAACGAATTCTGGACGCATAGCATGTTTAGTGGTGGAACTGTGCTATGCCTTGGTATCGTAGCGGCGAAATGAAAGTATTTAATATTAAATGTCCTCGGGTGGGAATCGAACCGCACGCTTGCGCCTCTGCCCCATGACTTGACTTAACTCGGCTTATATTTTATGGTACTGGATGGAATTTATTTTATAGTTATGTTAATCTACAAAAACGGAGAAAAAGAAAAATATAATCATTCAACAAACGTCTCCATTACAATTAGATGCTGCTCAGCGCCATGATGTCCTCACAATATAAATATATGAAGTTACCTATATCATCTAAGAAACATTCAGTCACTTTTTCATACCTTCCTTATTTCCCTTGCGGCGTCGACATCGACCTTAATGACGTTACTACACCAATATATATATTGTGGCTTCTGCTCTAGTAGTAAGGTATGAACATCGAATACTACAAGAAAGCTAAAGATTGTAATTCTGCAAGATTAACGACTACTAGAATGGCGGAACTCAACACCGCGCTTTGTCTTCTTACCACAAAGAGGAAATGAAATGATTATTATTATAATCATTGATCCACGAAGGCCTTAGGTTTACCTCTATCAATAACACGTTTTTATTTGTTGTTTTTAATATGTCAGTAGGATTTAACATACGAGTATAAAAGGGCAGAGAGAACCTTGTGTTAAGACACTCCATTTTCCACTATCTAGCCGAATTCGAGATTCTGTTGAATGGTGTAACTCAACCCAGCACGACACTAAATGCATATTAATGTAATGTATTATATAATATTATGTATTTATGCAATGAGCTTTAATGACGTATAAACAGTCAACAGCATATAAAGTAAGCTTGTTAGTATAATTAGTTTTATTGTGGAAAATCCACGTGGAAATGCATTTTATATGAGATCTGACCGATAATGCGATTGTGACTGCTTTGCTGCGGCACTAGTGACTTTTATAATGGACTTTTTTTAGGTTTAATAAAATATAAATAATATATATTTTTTTTCTCGCTCTGATAATGAGGCAAATGCGCGGCGTTGATTTACGCCACTCAATGGGCAATACTTACAGAATTCGGTGAACGGCAGTGACTTAACATTAGGTTCCCACGTTCCCTCTGCCTACCTTAATTTTGCGTTTACCTTCTATGTCCTTAATCCAAATTTTAATTTGA
Organism: Heliconius melpomene melpomene; assembly: GCA_000313835.2. Classification (NCBI taxonomy): domain Eukaryota; kingdom Metazoa; phylum Arthropoda; class Insecta; order Lepidoptera; family Nymphalidae; genus Heliconius; species Heliconius melpomene. The sequence continues at coordinate 244,834 of HE671248.1, forward strand.
CAAAATTTGTGTTATATAGTCAACTTGGTTTACCAATTTTAAATTGTTGACTAAAACATTTTTCCAGATTTTCAAATTATTTTTATTACTTTATTTTGCTATTTATTTGCTGGCGGTCATTTCGTTTTACATAACAAGAGATAGCGGTCTCAACTACACTATTCTAGAGCTCTGATAGTGGTATCGCATCTCTTTAAAACGGCTTAATGATTGTAGTTTCTCAACGTCTGTATAGAAGCTGGAACTGTTAAATCGTATTTTGGGTTAGTTCAGATTTATTTGTAAACATTTGTTGTTGAATTTTTGAATTACGTTGTATTATATAAAATATTGTATACATTTTCTTTAAATATATATTACGAGGCAAAAAAATATACTTTCATATAATTATGAAAGTTGAAATGGTTGAAAGTTTGTATGGAAAAAGCTTTAAATTGGCACCGATTTTTATAAAATTTAAAACTCAGATTCTTAATTTAAAACTCAGATTCTTTATTGACCACGTGTTTCACGGTTTATTAGAATTAACTCGCTAAACCAAAATTTCTTGAATATATTAAATGAATTTCCGTACGTTTCGTTTCGTCCGTTCAAGCAGGCGAAGCCGCTTGAGTCCGCTAGTTTTAAATAAATTTTAAATTTGATAATGCTTGAACTGTTTCTTAAGAATGAATGTAACACATTAAAATTAAAAGGGATCTTCTATGCGGCCCAGGATCATGGGTCATGTCATGTTATGCGTATCCTACACATTGAGGCGTGAAGCTAAAAACATACATAAATTTTCACTTTTGTTGTCCGAGTGGAAATAAAACCCACTACCATTAAATTGAATTATATCTAAACATTTTTCAAACAATATCCTTTTAACCTTACAGAAATTTATAGAATCTTTTAAAGATAATATGGTTTCATATTATAGGTGAAATCATGATAAAGTTAGGCGCTGTGCCAACATTTTACTATTCAGGTAGTCGTGATGTAGTTGTAATGGAACTATCAAATTTTGTACTAAATTTAGGAATAATAAGCTTTAGGTTATATTTTTAAAGTGTTATTTCACACTTACAAAAAGAAAATATTATTTTAGAAACGTATAAGAATTAGAATCCCGCTATTGTGAAATTATTTTAAGTTTCAAAATCATATTTTCCCATTTCACGTTTTTCCCACATGTATGAAACTAGTACGAAAATAGCTCATTTTCCGTTTTCAATTCAAACCAAAAAGTACATTCGATCAATTTTTGACCTTTCATCGTAAAAATTCTAACACAATCAATTTTTCAATTCTAGTAACGTGCTATCATTTCCTTTACTTTAAACCCTTTCCCCTAAGTCTTTTCTCCTCCAGGTCATAGTATCATTGCTATTCCTTGTGAAATTATTCCAGTTTGTCGCGTCTTCAATCCTTCGGCGTCTTATATTATATATAGGGAAATAATTTATGACGCTCCCGCATAACGTATATGAAATGTTTCGCGCGGTTTCCTTTTGGAGACGAACGAGTTATGGTCGGGCAGCGGTATGTTGAATAGTAGAATGATAAGTCATTCGCAGTCAGTCGTCGAAGCTGGTTTTATGTCTAAGGACATAAAACCAGCTTCACGCTGTATCCTGCACACAGCAGGGTAGGCAGAGGGAACCTTGTGTTAACACACTCCGTTCCCCACTTTCAGCCGTATTCTGGAGGCATTGTTGCCTCAACACCAGAGCGGAGAAATTATTGGCCTCAAATTCTATAGATATATTGATACAATAGTTTAATTAACATTAACCACACATAAAATTTTTTTTTCTTTGTATTTCACTACATTAGGTATAAAATAGAGAAGAAAAGATAGAGGCACCCAAGTCTATTCGCTATGGTTGAAAATAAGTGTAGATGAAACGTCAGACCCCATGAGACATATCGATTCGATTTTTTATGTCGTGGTCTTGGGAGTCCGCCCCACAGATGGATTTCCTATTCACTCTTGTTTCCTAAATCTGTTTTATCATTCTTCTCCTATCATTCTCTCGGTGTAGCTAAACTACCTGAGCATGTTCTTCTTCGTTTTTAGTATTACATATTTGGAAGTAGTAGACTAGAAATTTAAATATGATCGTTGAAAAAAGTTTCAAAAAAATTGAACGTGATTAATTATTAAAAAATATTTCACGTCCACTCAATAAATTTATATTTTTTAGTATAATATTCCCTTGTTTGCTCATTGAACTTTGCAATTATAACTAAATACTAAAATTATAACTTTATTAAAGTTAAATTAAAACTATATTATAATTATAACTATATTCCAGCTAAAATGATGTATTTTATAAACATTTTGAACTACATTAAATTCTCGTAAAGGCATATTAAGAGTACATTAAAAGAACATTTCAAAAAGTAGAGCAGAGGTCTACTCACGCTAAAAGCGACAATTACACGGCGAAAAGGATTCAGCCAGGATTTTAGACTTGGGTGCGTTAAAATGCCATACAGTTTATACGCATATATTCTATGGATTATATTATAGTGGACTACTTGTTTTTCATATTTACTTAGAAAATCGAGTAAGATTTTGAAAAACAATTCAATTCAATTCAATATTTTAAACAAATATCTAGTGGAAAGTGGGGAACGGAGTGTGTTAGCACTATATTCCATCTGCCTACCCTGCTGTGTACGGGATACAGCGTGAAAATATATTTTTTAAAACAAATAGTAATACATTTAAATTTTCAATATCATCTTGTACATACCATTCCAACTATTACACTTGGACCAATCGTGACGTAAATACTTTGGCACGGAGTAAGAAAATTTGTATGCGAACGAAAGGCGACATGATACAAGAAAGAGAAAGCAAACATTAATAAACGTGGTTTACGTAACAGCGACGCTTAGCGGGTGAACAAAAACCATTATATATATGCTATTAAATCCACCCTGTCACCCTTGTTGAGTAATTTGTAAGTGTAGGCTGTTAGTTGAGAGTGGGTTCGATCTCGGTTGATATATTGTAATTACTGAAGCTTGATTTAATAAAGGCCGCTGTTAGGTTCAATTCCCATTCGGGGGAATGATATATTTCATATTTTTTTATTTATTCGTTCTCGTAACAAGACAAAACACAGTGTTGAGTTCCGCCAGTCTACACGCACGTCGGCGTAAAGTGGGAAATCGAAGTATCTTAATGAGAACGGAGTGTTTTACTATTAAGTTGCCTTGCTATGTGCGAGATACAGCGTAAAGCTAATCAAACGCAGTGTGGTATTTAATCATTCTTAAAATCGCTAATTTTTTTCTCATTCTCATTAAAATTGCTAGAAATGTAAGAAATCAAGAAATTTATTAGATAACAAATGTGTCCCTGTATCATTTATATAAGACTCTTCCCTTACTTAATATTAATAATTGACTAAGTATTCGAAATAAAGCTGCGTAGAACCCTGACATTTATCATCTATATATATAAAAGGACTTGTCCTCACTGACTGAGGTAAGACGCGCGCACAGCCGTAACCGCTGTGCGTAGAAACGTGGAATTTGGACAGATGTTTACTTTCGTAATCTGGACATCCACTAAGAAGAGATTTTGAAAAATTTTAACCCTAAAGGGGTGAAATAGGGGTTCAAAGTTTGTATGGAAAAAAAATTAAATCGGCACCGATTTTTGTAAAATTTGAAATTTAGATTTTTAAAAATATTTAATTGAACACGTGTTTCATCGTTTTCTAGAACTCACCCCCAAAGGGTGCAAATAAGGGGTTGAAAGTTTGTATGGGAAAATTCTTAAATCGCCACTGATTTTTATAAAATTTGATATTTAGACTCTTAAAAATATTTAATTAAACATATGTTTCATGGTTTTCTAGAATTCACCCCTAAGGGTGCAAATGAGGGGTTGAAGGTGTGTATGGAAAAATCTTTAAATCGCCACCGATTTTATAAAATTTCAAATTTAGACTCTTAACCTTTAACTATGGACGTGAATTTTTTATAACATACATATGGACGTCGGGTCTGTCAGACCAGTGTATTTATTGGTCATATTCCGGCTGTTTTTTAAAGGAAGAAGACAATTTTATGTTTTAGTTTACATGAATAGCCTCAAATCAAACAAAATCAATATAAATAAAATCGCTTTTTATTAAAGTTTACGCATCACAACGATTTAAGTAACTTAAAGTCACAATTTCAGTCTTTGGCCACATGGGATGACTGTTAAGAAAATAATACTATAAAAAAAGGCAGATAATAAAATAAATATTTTTTAACTAAATATAAAGTCTAACAAATAAAAAAATAAA